>JAJJMC010002728.1:204043-267337 GCA_023531435.1 Papaver californicum | reverse complement strand
AAATTTGGGCATGTATTTGTTTGAGTTGAGAGAGTGATGAACATGTTGTCAGTAGAGATGCAGCTCTATCTACTTTGTTGTTTGTATGGTGTTTGTTGTAATTTTGGTTTAGTCCTGATTCTTGCATCTCAAATTTCATCTTCGATTTTTTTTTATTGATAAAGATTTGGTACCCACGAGTTCAGTAATATCGGCCAAGATTAAAATCAGTTAAATGCGCGGAACACTCATGAAACAAAATCGAATATCGATGTTCTGAAATTACTATAACGCATAAAGATTAATTATAACGCATCCTCTGGGAAAGACTTCTGAAGGAAGGATGCATATCGTTCTCTTGCCATGGCATCTCTTAAAATAGCATCGTCATGTGGATTTACTTCTGATGTCGCTTGCTCCACTTCCTTCTCCACTTTTAATACCTGGCGAATTAGGGGGCCACCGAAAACTAATTAGGGGCTAATTTTTTAAAGTAATCTAATAGGTGTGGTTAGGGGTGATCTAGGGTATGTAAAAATACTAAAATATCCTTTTACTTATCAAAAAATTACCATAAAACCTTTCACTAGTAAAAGTTTGAAACCCTAAACCTAAAATCTAACATGTTATAATCGGTAGTTTCGTGTTTGTGTTAACTACCGATTATTGTGCTGTTCTTCATTGTCCATGAACTTCATGCACAATCGGGAGTTATGTTTAGTCATAAACTACCGATTGTATTACAGGACAAAAATTTAGTGGTAATCGGTAGTTTCGTATAGGGTTAAACTTCCGATTTAGCAAGTTAGTGATACTCAAAAACATCCAACACAATCGGTAGTTATTTTTATACATAACTACCGATTATTCTACTAGATGCAAATGTACACATAATCGGAAATTATTATTTTTATGTAACTAGCGATTGTAGTGTGTTCATATGCACAATCGGTAGTTATGTAGAGCCCGAGCTACCGATTATGCACAATCGGTAGTTAAGTTGATTTTTTAACTACCGATTATGAACAATTAGGTGAGTTTAATGTACTTTGTGAACAATGTGATTCGATTAGTTAATTGGTTTTGTAAAACAGTTGAACGTAAAATCATTTCATTGAATCTA
Organism: Papaver californicum; assembly: GCA_023531435.1. Classification (NCBI taxonomy): domain Eukaryota; kingdom Viridiplantae; phylum Streptophyta; class Magnoliopsida; order Ranunculales; family Papaveraceae; genus Papaver; species Papaver californicum. The sequence continues at coordinate 266,235 of JAJJMC010002728.1, read as the reverse complement.
AAAGGCATAACATTACATGAAATGAAATACACTTAAGCATATAGGTTGAAACCGAACAAGGGAAGTTCTTCCAAAATCCGATAGCAATCCTCATGCATAAACTCCTCCCCATGCTTATTTTCATGTTGCTGGAGAGCCATCACCCACTGAAAAACACAAATCAATTATAAGTTTGAATGTTTGAAAACTCTTTTTAATGAACGACTTATTAACGTAAAACACTTACTCTTGCCGCAGGCGATTCATTGGGACGAGCTCGGAATGTCAATCTCATTTCCTCTTTCAAGTGTTCCAATCGTTCGAAAAACTCCTCATACCTTGTCCTAACGCCTCTGGGCGTTCTCTGATATTCATTTCCGTTTAAGGTGACAAAAATCTGAAACAAACGGTTCCACCAAGAATCGGTGGACTGCTGCGCCATCCAATTTTCATTAACGCCTCGGCAGTTGTTGTTCCAATATGCAGTTTCGTATTCGTTGGACATGATCGTTGCCCACGATCTAATAATGGCCACATCTTCATCATTAGTGTATTGAAGAGCCATATTTAGTGCTTCAAAATCAAATGTGAGAATAAGAATGAGATTAAAAGGGATAGAGGAGATTGAGGTTAAAAGTGATAGGTGAGAATGAGAATATCCTTGAAGGGATAGTTTCCTTTTATTCGTAGAAGTGTTAACTTTTATTCTAATTGTTTTTAATTCGTCGTGTATATTTTGTAAAAAATTTGGATTTCCTATTTTGGGGCTGCTTATTATAATCGGTAGTTTTAGGAATTCTAAAACTAGCGATTGTACCAAGACAAAATGTTGAAATTTTTCAAAAAATTGGATTTCCAATTTGGGGCTACTTATTATAATCGGTAGTTTAAGGAATTCTTAAACTACCGATTGTACCAAGACAAAATGTTGAAATTTTGTAAAAAAATTGGATTTCCAATTTGGGGCTACTTATCATAATCGGTAGTTTAAATTCCTTAAACTACCGATTGTACCAAGATAAAATGTTAAAATTTTATAAAAAAATTGGATTTCCAATTTGGGGCTACTTATTATCATCGGTAGTTTAAGGAATTCTTAATCTACCGATTGTACCAAGACAAAATGTTGAAATTTTACAAAAAATTTGGATTTCCAATTTGGGGCTACTTATTATAATCGGTAGTTTTAGGAATTCTTAAACTACCGATTCTACCAAGACAAAATGTTAAAAAATTTCAAAAAATTTGGATTTCCAATTTGGGGCTACTTATTATAATCGGTAGTTTTAGGAATTCTTAAACTACCGATTGTACCAAGACAAAGTGTTGAAATTTTACAAAAAATTTGGATTTCCAATTTGGGACTACTTATTAAAATCGGTAGTTTAAGATTTTTTAAAACTACCGATTGTGCTTGTACAAAGTGTTGAATTTTTTCAAAAAATTTGAATTCCAATTTTGTTACCGTTCTGAATTGTTACCGTTGATCAACGGCTATAATTTGTACACTGATACACCTATAAATAAATGAATTTATATCTATCATTCCTTTCAAATCCACATCTTTACATTTTAACAAAAATTTTTAATCTCTTGTTTTCATGTAATGTCGGGTTACGAAAATTTTAGGCTTAATGCAGAGAATTTTACCCTAGAAGAAGATTTATCCCTATGTCGAAACATAGTATTACATTATCCAGCAAGGGGTCATGAACGTCGAATGAATGGTTCAATGAGCATGCAATGTTTAGAACATATCCATGCTAACTTTTGTAACAAAGCCGGTAACCCCAACAACCGGAACAGAGCAGGCATTTGTTGTCGATATATGGAAATCACAAGGGAAGTACTAGAATTTTCTTCTTTAACCGCTAAGGTGAATGAAAGAAGAATTAAGAATAAAATTGATGATGAAGTTGTTACTAGATTTCTGGAAAAATGGAGAAGATGGAAACGTTCAGATTTCAGGTACAAACCTCATTTTAAGATCCTAAAGGTGATGGAAGAATACAATCCTTTTGTGTTGATTATTCTCCGAAGAAATGAAGGATGCATATCGTTCTCTTGCCATGGCATCTCTTAAAATAGCATCGTGTTGTTGATTTACTTCTAATGTCGCTTGCTCCACTTCCTTCTCCACTTTTAATAGGTGTGCCCTGAGAGCATCACGTTTTGTGCATGCAGTTGACCTTTTTTCAAAAGCAGCAGCCTTTTCCTTCTCTAGAGTTAATTGAGACTTCCTCAACAATGTTTCTCAGCCTCGCAGATCTTCTTCTTAACTTTTTCAAAATGCCTCCTAAGCCATTGCACGTTAAATTGAAGCGCTTCAGCATCTTCAATCTGCCTATCGACCTTGCCAAGAAGAGAAGCAGAAGATTTGTCCCTCTTCAAACTTCCATGGCAGTGATAGACTTCAATAATTCTGCGGCTAGAGTCACTAAGGTCAGCGTTGATGTTTTGATGATATTGTGTGTTGCTAGATGCCCATGCTTTTCCCAAATCTTCTTATACAATGCTTCAAAACTTGCGGGCACTGGAAAATTGCCAATGTGGATGACACCTTCATAACCGCTAATCATACTGATTGGACATTCATGTTCTAATCGATCAAACCAGGGACCACTCTCATCATGTATTGTATTTTCTCTGTGTTGTATCTCTGGAAAGTAAGACTTTGAGACAAGGGAAGCTGAAATATGAATAGGTGGAAGAAGAGGAACTCTTTCTGAGGCAACTTCCTTGCACGAAAAGCTGCAGTCAAAATATATATTTTCTAGTGTTTAATAGAAAGATAAACGCTTAACATAAATTTTTATGCTGGGAGATTTCCGTGAAAGCTGCAAGAGCAAACTCAATCTCTTTTCTGAACAAATGAACATCTTTTGACATAATTTCCATGTAAAATTCACAAACTGAAAAGACAGAAACCCAACATAACTTTTACTAGAAATACTACGTTAGGTCAAATAAACTACAAATAGAGAGCAGTAAATAAACATGTTACTAATTATATTCCCTAACCTTGAAATTATCATAAGCACAAAGAGAGCTATTCTTACGACAACTGAACATCATGGACAGTGGTTCATCCCCAACTCCAACTACAATAATTGATAACGGATACTCCCTGCAAAGATGAAGTCTACAAATAAAACAAGACCAAAGCAAGAAGAGGTACCAAACATAGTCTGAAACAAAAGACAAACACAAAATAGTAAAAGATAACCTTGCTTTAGCAATTGCATCGACAGTCTTTTTGCTCAAACCAGCTTAGTTTGTCAGAATCAGTATCGACACTCCTCGTCACCTGTGATCCCAAACGGGAAGTGATAATAAGCAACTAGTGCGCATTATAAAATTTAAAATAGGATACTGACTAGATAACTACATGCAATTCAGCCATCCTGGCATAAGAAGTAGAAATTGGATTCAAATTAAATCTGGATTTACCCGTGAATCGCCAATTATCAACAAAACATTATTTTTGCCAACACTTCCTCTAACAATAGCCATAGCCATAGCCATTTCTATGATTGCAACATATGACGTTGATCCTGCCAAAAAGAAAAAATATGAGCTAGAAGTATAAACCTGCAGTCAAAATTCAACAAAGTATATAATTACAACCTGTCAGCAAGAGACTAAGATGTAACATCGTACATAATTTACCATCCCCAAATCCAAAGCAGTGAATTAGCTTATCCTTCATTTAAGGAGCCAAGGTTCTTCCAGTAAGCCAGAGAACCTGTTCATAGGGATTTTGAGCATCTCCAAATTGATGTAGGCTCCTTCCATTGAAGGAATGTTGACCTGAATTTCAAACCAAATTTTAGTCCCAATGTTGGAGTATAACAGGATCAGAAGTAAGAAGTTACAAGATCCTAAGTGGCTTTAGAACCTGCCCATGTATTGCTAATTGAGAAATCAATTCCAACAATGAGACTAGAAGTCGCCAGATCAGCTTTTGCAAGAGCTACAACAACCTAGGCAAAGAACAAATCGTTCCGGTCAGCAATGTAGTCCAGTAACAAGAAGATAACTCAATCCATGCAACAGGGATACAGAGAGTTGTATTGATATTAATGTACACAAAAACGACAAATTACATGACAAATATGGAAAGATGATCGTAAGATTTTATTCCAGAGAAGGGGTTACCCTCAAGCGATATTCCAAACAACGTATGCATCAGAGGTAAGTAGGTAAGTAATGAATGAATGATACAGAACTTATTTACCTGTTCCACAGATTTAAAATTATAAGCCATCTTCAAATGTTTGCTAGGCCTAATAGGAGATGAAGACTGTCTACAACATCGTACCGCCTTCACACTTTTATCCGTTAACAATCTACAAAGAGGAATTCAGCAACTCAAAATCCTCCGTAGAACTATTTATATACCACTACTTACTTAAAAATGAACCAAAACAAAACGACAGAACCAACAACATCTACAGCTACAAATATCTCAAATATCAAACACGGTCAAACTTAGTGATGAGAGAAAGAGTGAGCGACTTCCTTCCGATTTACCTGTTCAGCCCGCTACAGTCGTTGTTGGTGGTGGTAAAATGAACAGTCTTTTCAACTTCTGGGAGAAAAAAGTGAGAAGTTACTCGGTGAGGAATATGTGAGGCCCGGAACCAAAACCTTTAGGTAAGAAAACAAATTTCTTTGGTGTAAAATCCAATGTTTTTTGATTGTCAAACCAAAACCTGGGTGCCTAAATAAATCACCATGCGGCCATCCAGTGTCTATCACTGGAGTGGACCAGTCAAGGGAACATGAGTAATTTGGTAGTTATAAACTAAAAGGGGGAATTTTGGTATGGTCTCCTATCTTAGATGGTCCTAAGTTAGTTTGATTCACTGTTAAATAAATGAGTTTAGTTTAATATTTATTTGTTTTAAAATATTAAAATAAATAAAATAATTTTTTCTTTTTTTTTTAAAACGGAAAAAATAAAATAAAAATTAAATATTTTAAAATTAAATTAACAAATCTAACTAGTATGTAACCCGTGTTATACATCGGGACTGATAAGAACAACTGATTAGGTGTGACGGTGTTTCGTTTCGTACCCCTGGTTAAATGTATAAGATTTTTTTTTTGTAATAATCTTTTATTATTTTGATTTTTGAAAGGTATAAGAAACTCTGATATCCTATATATATCTAATGATTCGAAGAAAGAAGTTGATTTTCTAAATTTTGGATTTAAAATAATTAACTTATATGTATATCTATTATTTTGTTTATATCTGAATATCTCACTGAATTATATATAAGAGTTGTGATATGATATGTAATTTCATTATATTTTCGACTTGATAAGTTCATTAACTAAATAGCCGTTAACTAATTAAGTTTGAATTCTACTTTATAATTTCTATATGGGCATTTCAGCAATCTATTTTAGTCCCATGATACAGTTCAATATGCCGAGTAATTCATTATCTTTTTGTATTTCTATACCGTTTAAGCCACCACTGACTACTGTAGTTTAAACCTTATTCAAGATTGGCATTTATCCTTAAGAAACAATGTCATGTTAGCATTATTAATTATAATATCTGCATCCATGATAAAAGTTTGAGTAATTGGTTACCCGTGGTTCCTTTTAGTTCAAAATTGCCACGATTGATTTTTGGTTTAAAAAAAAAATATTAACATTCTAGTGTCGGAGAATAATAATATGTTTCAAAAGAAGTGTGTCTAAAAATAAATACCCATGTTATCTATAATATCTATTAATAAGTAAACACTTCATTTCCTTCCTCATCTATCTCGACTAACGGTGGCATGTCGGGATCCTTTTCTATAATCTCTTCCATTTCATCATTATATTCATCCAGTTTGATCAATGTTGGCATGTCATCGTCGCTTTCTATAGTCTCGTAATTTTTTTGTTTAGCAGGTCTTTTTTGGTAGGTGTCTGGAGTTGTTCTCTATTAAAAACAGATATTTGTAAAAAAGAAATTACAAACCCTAGATGTGAGAAATCTTCCCCGTCGCAAACCTACACAAAGAAGTAGAAAAGGTGAGAAAAGAACTAGGTGAAAACCTAAATACCCCTCCCTCTTGTTGAAATTGCTCTTTTATAGCTTTTTCCCTTATAGAATCCCTTTTGGAGTAGAAGTCTCTTTCTTTGCAACAAACCCATCTTCTACCTTGTTCTCGGTCTCGAACCTCAACTCAACAATTCAACCACAACATCACCATCTTTATTCCTCGATGTTCAGTTATTCTCTTCTTCTCCATGTCTTATTCGAATTCTTCTAAACTTTCTCAGATTTGAACCAACTCACTCATTTTCTTCCATAAGCATAAATTAACGGTAAAAAACTCCCTATTTTTCCCAACTTCAAAAACCATTCTTCTTACAGCCTTTATTCATGTCCTAAACACGACAACAAACTCTTCTTCTTCTTTATTAATATTCTCAAACAGGATCATAAGCCAACTCTTCTATTTCTCCCTAGTTCTTCATTGTCTCAACTCCCATCGCAAGTAGCCATCAGACCAAGGCTGGTAGTGGAAGAAAGAAGCTAAGATAGCTGGTTCACCTTATCGGAATAATAAAAGAAATATAATTGATTGTGTGTGTTACGACCTATTTTCAAAGTATAAAAGCAATATGGATTTAGGCGCCCCTGATTTGGCTTCCCTTTTTAATTATCCATTTAAATTCAGCTGGTTTCCCTTTATCCTCGGATGAGAACCCGATTTCACTTGCCTATGAAATGACCTTTTTTTTCCCTTTTTAACATTTATTCTTCTTTTAATCCAAATGACTCCATAATACCTACAAAATAGAAAACAAACGTAATATACACAAAATACAAGAAAAATAACTAAGAAAAGCATAAAAGATTGATATTCGAATTATGTAAATTATGCACTTATCATTAAGCTTGAAAGGTAACATTTGGTAGTGATAAACGACTAAATCTATGAAACTGCACTGTTTTCCTAGGGTTTTTATTATTTATTTCTTTATGCATGGATAAAAAAAAAGTGGCAAGAACAACAAACCTCTGAAGAAGAGGCAGTTTAGATGGAACTCATAAACTCTCAAAATTCCTGAACCACAGACCATTAAAGAAAATAAAGATTCCCATGGGTTTTAGTATTATAGGAGATGCTAACGGAAATCCCTTAAATTAAAAAACCCTAGGATTTAATAAATATTGATTAAATTAAATTAATAAAATTCATACTATTAGACATCCAACAAGTTGAACATTAAATATCTTAGAATATTAACTAATGTTCATCAGATAAAGTAATTTGTACATGGCTCTAACGGGTTCTTACATTTGCAACCCATGCATTACGTCCATGATCAGCAAGCATACACCACAGACAACGTTAACTATAATTGGAAAACCATATTTTATGTTTTAAGCAACCAATCAGATACATGATACTGACCGATTGATTAAAGGTTGCAAATGAGGAAATTCACATTAAAGTTTAAGAAAATTTATTAGATAGGTCTCATGCGCAATATGGAGAGTGTATAAAAGACTATTGAGTTAACCTTTCAAGTCGTATTTGACTCCTATAGAACCTCAATACACTTGGAATTCATTATGCAGTATTTGACTCTTTTAAATGTTAGACTGAAGAATGGCTTTGGCAACAGTTAGAAAAATCTATTGCTTATCTAAAATCACAAAAGCCAGCAAATACATAGTAAGTTTAGTAGACACAATTAATGGTGAAGCTTGTTCAACTCCATATATGGTCTAGGACGGAATCAGTGTGAGTCTCATACATATTAGCTAACATGGGTCTTCGTCTTGAGATCACTTGGCAGCTTTTAGAGAATATAAAATATATGATATCCTCAAATAAAATTTTACATAAATTTTTAAAATTAGTGCATAAATTTCTGAAATTAGTGCGTAATTAGAATACGGATCTAAAACAGGACATGCATCGGGTCATATAACAGTTGAAAACTAAAAGGATTAATCCATGATTGATGCCTGTCATAGTTAACATTGATCACCTTGAAAATACTCTTAACTAAAAACCTCTCCCATGTCGATCTTTTGTGAAAGACGCATTTCAATATCAATTTTATACCTATAAAATTCCAAAAAGAGATCATATAGTAACCTTACTTTACATGTTCTTTCTGACAACTCAGCTTGCTCCACCCAAGCAATTGCATGATTAGTATCATCTAAAAAATTCCCAAGAAGTGTTACACCATAGACCTTCACAACCTCCAAGTAATTTTGTATCTCCAAACCCCAACGCCCCATCAAATCCTTTAAATAATCCATATTTGCAGTAGCGTGCATGAATATAATATTCACCATCATCATCCTTCAACCTTTACTTTCCACGAAAATCTTCAAGAAATTCCCTAGATCGGAAATATATACATCAGATGATAAAAAGCATGATATGCACAAATAAAAATATATTTTAAAAAAGTTAGATTACACACTTACCTTACTAGCGGAAGAAAACTAATCAAAGTCATGAGCAACCTCACCTTTGAAAGTAGAGTGTAGAGCTCTTGAAAATTTAGTAAACCTCCATTGAGGGACCTTGTAGCCAAGCAAATGTCCATAATTTGAACCACCATTGAGGTTCATTCGTTACATGAGCTTCAATTATGAAGGTGAACGTACTATTTTGGATTGAAGAAGAAATGGCTGAATAGGGGTTGCATAACTGATAAAACGGAGTACATAAGATCAATTACTGCATGTTTGAACTTTGCAATTGCTAAGTTCTCATGTTTATAACACTTCGGTTATACTGAGACCTCAGGTCAAGCAAATGACACTCGGTGATGAAAATATGACAGACTTTTAAGATGCAAAAGATAACTAATCGTAAAATACATAAATGTCTCAACCTAACATGAGATCAATACCAACTAAAAGTTAATTGAATAATAAAAATACCTACAACTCCAACTTATTAACGGTGTAGCAGTATCAATATCAACTGGTTAGTAGCAACAATATTTTTTATTCAACAAAACTTCAACTGGTTGAAATTTAATCACTCAACCACATCAGATCTCATAAAAAAATAATTAAAAAAAAAACGGTTCAAAATTACTTATGTAAGAATAGATTTGAAATTACTTATGATTTAAAGGGACATATTGCTTCAAAGCATCAAACTTGAGGTACATATATAAGCTGGCTTGAATTACCAATAACATCTGGCCATCCATATTGAGGTTCACCACTGCAAATAAAAATACAAATGTTTTGTTAATTTAGACCTCTCAGTTAAAATTTTAAAGTATTGTTGTCCTTTAAATCATACTAAGCGTCCACTCTAGAGTTCAAAAAGAAAACATTTGGAGTGTCCCAATCAGTATCCATGGGTAGATTAATGCAAGTTACCTTAACCATCTTTTATGTTTACTACTAAATTCAGTAAAGGAGCTAATTAAACCATTTCGGAAGACGTTTCATTTTCTTTTTACACTGTTATCTACCTATGTTTTTTCTCCCTCTCTTTTCTTTGTTCCTTCTCAAAAGTTATTGTTGTCAAATATCATGCAGAAAGTCATGGAAGAAACACATTAAAAATAAATAAGGCAATTACATACAGAAAGGTGAGAAAAGTCAAATCTGCAAGCTCTTTTGGAATCATGCCTCTTATGTTTGCTGCATACACTCTCCTGAGCACATCAAACAAGTCAGATTGCATTAAGAAAACATCAAAAAATTATGGTAACAGTGTTATTCACAACTAAAGTACCCACATGCGATTCATGCTGCTTTTACATGAAATTATTATTTTAATACAAAAATCAACAAGTATTTGCTATATTTCAATATCCCTAAACTAAAGGTCCAAAACAGAATATTTGGTCTGCAACAGTACACGACTAATTTTGTCTTGCACGATCTCGCGAATTACTTTTGAATAAAGTTAAAAAATCATATATAACAACCATCCCATTTCGCAACTCATTGGTATAGTAGATACACTTTGATTTTCTATCAACCAATAATGTTGAACTATTAATATGTTTAAGGTAAGCCGTTTGAAATATAGGCGCAACATGGTACTCTTTCTACCAATATGTTAGTATGAAAATGATTTCAACAAAGTTGATAATTTATTCGATATAAATCACTCATATCAATAAAACGATTTGAACCTGTTACTGAAAAAATGAAAGATATCTTTTTTCAATGCCGAATCGACGACCTATGTATTAAAATAAGAACCATTTTTTGAATTTTCAGGAAAAATATCATAAATAAATTTGTTGATAGTTACAGACTTTTGTCTGGACGGAAAAATCCTCCAAATATTATGGTCGTAGATCAGTGATCTGTTTTGATATTTTGGATTACGAGCAGAGAAGAGAGGATATATGATAATATGAAATATTTGGATATCTATTTCTGGTAGCTTTTGTCACCCTAGGATGAAAATGAAGGACTGAATGTCGAAATCTACATTTCCATCTACCTCAGGTATATCCTGTAACCAAATAAATTTCATTATCAACCAATTAACGCGTTAAATTACCGTTCATTTCCCAAGTTGTCTTTCAGATTTACATTTGCAAAAAGCATGTTGAATCCTACTGCAGAAATTATGTTTTTGAAATTAAATTTATACCTCAATACGATCAAAGTATAGAATTCGCAGATACAACGAAAGCTTACTTGAGTATCACCAAAACCTGCTTCGTATTCTTTCGCAAGCACCAACCTTTTCCCAAAAGACTGTTTTTCGGGTAGTTAGTTCTCGATGTGTATGCCACTAATCCAAAGCATCCAATACACTATTAACATTAAGAAAAGGAAAAAGAAATAGGAAGAACAATAAGAAAATATCTGCAACGTGAATGGATACCGCAGCACAACACCATTTAGCCCGTGCAAAGCTTCTTAAAAGCCACATTCACATGATTTAAAACCCACCTCCTACAAAATAAACTTCATTACATCTGAGACAGTATTTGTATACCGAGTAATAAGTAAATGCAGTCATCCAGACCTGTAACATTAGAGTGAAAAATATTAAAATTAACATATGGGGTTACCAAACAAATAATTGTTACTAAAGTTTCAAATAGGCAAAAGTTGGTAACTGAATAACATTGTCACTTGAGCTCAAACACAGGACATCCATACAAAAGCAAATACTATGCAATCTAATTAACTTTAGTACGTGGCAGAAGCGGCAGAACGTAGAAAACTCGAACCCCATGATCCAGCTCGTACTTGATTGCAGATGTGATATTTTTCTCATTATACACAAACATAGGAGCCTTTATAGAAATTCTTCCAATAGGTGGATGATAAGATTTTAGAATACCCTATATAAATAAATCGTAATCGCATGGTATTTACAATGCAGATAACGGCAAGTACGTGTCGAATCCACAGGGAGCGGAAAAAATACTGTAATCAATATTTCGAATCAACTAACCAGAAACAATATTTGGGATTTTTAGAATTATAAATAAAATAATAAAATAAACTAAACTAATAAAATAACTAAACAAAGAGAGTCGGTAACCAGGGTTTTCAGTATCCACCACTATTTTTATTTAATTACTGAAGTGAAACATAACTCCTGAATATTTAGAGTCGCAAATATCACTGGGACGCCCTAAGTATGGTGCATCAAAAGTTATAAGTCTAAGCATACACCATCAAATTGCGTTAGCGAGAAAATTATATGAAACTAATTATAGGTCCACAAATAATACATGGCTATTCTAAGCATACCCCATCTAAGGATTTAACCCAAGCATGAAATATCAAATAAGTAGACATTGCAACAAGTAGATTTTCAAAATAACAATTGTATACCAAAAGCATGGAACATCAAAAACCTAGGCCAAGCATGTACCATCAAACGAAATCACAATTGTTTAATAAAATTCAATAAATCAAAATCATGGAATTAATCTATTCAAATCATAATAGTCTGTATCAAATACTTCATTTAAGTTGTTTCAACATTAAACCCTAGTTACAAATTAATTAGCAGGACATGGAGTTGGGTTTCTTTAACACCCATAAAAATAATTTAGAAAAGTAGAGAGAGAAAAGATTAAACCCTTCATGATTATTACTCCTGTGTATACAACACCGTCTGTCTTTTCCTACCACCTGCAGACGCCAATCCCACAGCTACAGTCTACGCCTGTACACTGCTCCTCCTTTCAACGCCACAAACCCTTCTTTTCCAACCCTCTTCTCTCCTAAAAACTAAAAGGAAAGTTGCATCCGCCTTCTGTATCCTCTCATTCCTCTTTTCTTCTTCTTATTTTCTGTGCCCTTTTATACGTGGTTTTCTCTTCACCTAATCACCCTCTAACCGACAGCCTACCGAAGAACCAGTCGTACTTCCCACTGACTCCCCACTGACGTTGTCTCCTACTCCTCAATCATATTTTCTCTCTTTTCTTTATACTCCAAAAGAACTTTGACCTAGCTAAGCCTTTTTCCCAAGAAAACCCAACACCTAGCATACAAGTCACCTCTACCTATCTCACCTAGTCTATCCTACTCCTAACTGTCCTTTCACCATCCACCGTACATACCTCTTTCACCTCACCCTAGCATGTTCCCTTTAATCACGTCCTTTCACCTAACTGTCCTATTTGTCTTCCTACTCCCGAATATTATCAAAACTCAAAAGAGATCCCACACCAACTTTCTTTTCTTCGCTTCATTCTCAAGTCCATCTCCAGCCACGTGCATTTTCCACCTACTTTCTCTTCCACCACCTGACGCCTGACAACGTCTGTTGGCTCTATTCTTCCTGTTGTTCTATTTAGCGCGTCTCTGCACACCACGCATCCCACGTGGTAACCCCACGTGGGTCTGTTTTTTTTTTTTTTTTTTTATACCGTTTTTTGCCTCAATCTCTGTTATTCTTTTTTCTTTCTTCTCTTTTTCTTTCTCTGACAATGAACAACACAAAATGAATATATTGCTGCCTTTGAATGATTTGAAACCAGAACATGAACAACACAAAATGAACTTACTGGCAATCTTTTGAACTTACAGGCTACAAAATGAAAAACAAACTGAACTTACAAAATGAGTAAACTAATTGAGTTCCAAATTACAAAAATGACAGGCAACAAAATGAAAGAAAGAAAGATTCTAACTGTTCTTGAAACACTGAAATACATCATACTCAGGCGATACCCTTTGCATCATTGGTGTTTGCATCATCGGTGTTTGCATCATTGGAATTTGCATCATCTGACCTTGCATCATCTGTGATTGCATCATATGACTTTGCATCATCATACCTTGCATCATCTGACCTTGCATCATCTAACTTTGCATCATTTGACTTTGCATCATCTGACCTTGCATCCTCTGACTTTGCAACATTCGGGATTCCATTATTTGACTTTCCAATACTTGATTAGGATGGTAATCTTTAAATTGTGATGGAGTATCCTACAAAGATATAAAATGAGTTAGAAAAAGACTTTCATAAAAAGACAATGTTATCAATAGTAATATTTATTATCACCTTCTGGTTTTTTTTCTTCTTTTTCTTTTGCTTCTCCAAACGGCTTTTCAACCGATTCTGTCTTCTTGCACCTTTACCATGTTTTTCTATTGGATCTAATATTTTACTCGCATCATCATCATCTTCTTCTGACTCGACTTCCTCATCTTCGACCAAGATTCTGGACTGCATAACTGGGCTGATTCCACAACTTAAATCGGCTATCTTTTGAGACCTATCCTCTATCTTATTATTATCCCACTCTTGCACATCATCGATCAACTCATCGTCACCAATCGACAACTCTGCAAGTCGAAGTAATGTTTTTGAAAGTGAAGCATATTTTCTTGCATCATCTGTGGATTTATAACCATTAAAATTGAGTCTCATCAATTTATATGATCTCCGCACATCTATTCTCCACCTTCTTAGGATATATCTATCAGGAATCAATTGAATGTCATTCTGTATCAAAACACCACATGCGTGTCCACATAATATCCCAGCAAACTCAAAATGTCTACAACTACAATTTACTAAACAATCTTCTTTAATAAAAGTAACAAAAAAATCGGTACGTACTTGATGTTCAATTTCTAACTCATCTATATATATGCAAAGCTCGGTTATTTTATAAAGGAAACTCCCTGGAGACGTCTCTACAACTGAAAGTATATAAATAGTTTCAATGAGAATAAGTATATAAATAGTTTGAATGAGGTAAGAGATTAGAATTTACTAGATTATTACCTGGACCCCATCGAAAATTTATAATTCTTACAAACTGTTCATGAACTTCTTTAAACTTTGCAACTGTATACAGACTTTTAAATTGCATCTCCATTTTGGTCGCTGACACTATAGCCATCCTCGATGTGTGACTTTTATAGTCTGCTCTATTCTCCTTTTCAATTTTGCTCTTTAAAGCGTTATCAAATTGTTCTACAAACTGTTTAAGGGTTGTTTTCGAATTCACATATCCATCAAAGAAAGCATTCATGCTTTCACTTCGTTGTGTAGATTGCATTGCCGCCCAGAACATATCTTTCTGATAACATGGTACCCAATAAGCCCTAAACTCGTATAAAGAACTCAACCAAACATGATCTTCCAATTTATAATGTGTAATCATGCTCTTCCAACGAATTTCAAATTCTTCTATAGACTGGGACTCATATACTGATTTTCTCATGTGATGTGATACCGGGACAGGCTGGTGAAGTAACTTTTCAGGAATTTTTTTCATAACATGCCATACACACCAACGATGTCTAGTACTAGGAAAAACAATTGGAATAGCTTTCTTCATTGCTCCACACTGGTCAGTAATTATTCCTTTCGGCGGCACACTTGACATGCATTCTAGCCATGCTCTAAATAGCCAAACAAATGTATCGGTGCTCTGATCAGAAATCAAACCACATCCAAGTAAAATAGACTGATTATGGTGATTCACCCCCACAAAAGGCGCAAATGGCATATCATATTTGTTGGTCAAATATGTGGTATCAAAAGAAACAACATCACTAAATTCCTTGTACGCTTCTCTACTTCTACCATCTGCCCAAAAAATATTTGCCAGTCTTCCCTCTTCATTCAAATAAAGTCTGTAAAAGAAACCAGTATTTTCTAGTTTTTTTTCGCAAAGAAATTTTCTAAAGCTACAGCATCACCTTCGCCAAGTCTCAATCTCCTCATTTTCTCAACATAATTTCTAGCATCTTTTTCTAGAAATTGAACATTTTCATGCCCACTTTCTTCAATTACACACGACATGTAACTTTTATAGACTGGGATCCCGGCCATATCATTGATCACCAACTGCCTTTTCGCATTTGGATTTATATCACGGTGATCCTTATGAAATCGAAGTTTATTGGGACTTAAAAACTCATGGCTATGATCAAGTATGACTTGGCTGATCCTGTACATACCATCCCCACAAGCACCATCCACACAAGTACCATCTGCAACTAAAGCAATTCGGATTGAAGCAGGGCATTCCATTTTTATAGATGCACGAGGCTTATTAATTGGGTCTTCCCCTTTTGTTTTCTTCGTGCCGTAGTGAACACAAGTAACTGGGCGTACCTCACTACCTCTGAGCCACTAGCAACTGTTTTCCGTTGATTTTTACATGTAGAAAATCCCATTGAGTTCCCATAAGCTTTATAATAATCGTACGCTTCATCTGCAGTTTTAAACAACATACCTATCTTGGGAGCATGGGTAGCCATAGACTATTCCGCCATTGAATAACTTAAACTGCAAGCATCAACAAGGTTAAATAAGAATCAAAATCTATATTGTTTCCAAACTTTCCTGTTCTCATTGTACATAGTAAATAGACAAACAACAAGTTTTTTTTCTGTATTCAGTAGACTCAACTACACCTGGGTTTACCATCTACTTTCACTAATATCACTAATTTTTGTTCCTCTTCTCATACCACTGTATTCAGTAGAGTCAACTACACCTGGGTTTACCATCTACTTTCACTAATATCACTAATTTCTCATATCACTAATTTTTGTTCCTGTTCTCATATCACTGTATTCAGTAGAGTCAACAAGTTTTGTTCCTGTTCTCATATCACTAGTTTCTTAGCCTATCAGAAGTCTACCCAAACCCTTAGATTACTCAGCAAATCCTGTTCTCGTATCACTAATTTCACATTACATAACCTAACAGGCAAAATCAAACCCTTAGCTTCCTCAATCTCTTCCATTATTCCCTCAAACCCTAAATACCCAAAACATTGAAAAAACAGGCAAAATCAACTTGAGTGAAAGAAAAATTAAACAAAACCCTATTGATGTATTAAAAAGATATAACTAAAACAACCTTATTAGCTGCTTTAATGAAGTTACCGGTAAAAAAAAAGCTCACGATGATGTCAGTGAAAGAAAAAGAGAAGAAGGAAAGAAGAATAGCAGAGATTGAGGCAAAAAACGGTAAAGAAAAAAAAAGAAAAACAGACCCACGTGAGGTTGCCACGTGGGATACGCGGTCTCTGCGCGGTGTGCAGAGACGCGCTAAATAGAACAACCGCTATTCTTCACCTAGTGCTTTATCAAACAACAACACTAATTGCTCTCTCCTGTACATTCTTTCATATATCTCGTACCATAACCAAAGCAATAGACACTGTTCACGTGTCCAGAGCCAATAGTGAAGAGTGACGCCCATCTCATTTTTTTGTTTGCATCAGCCAACAATCCACCAGACTCAACTCTTCGGACTTTATATACCAGTGGCGAGCAACTGATAATTTTATTTTGTTTAAACTAGTTTTTTCGTAATTTCGGATTTTATGTATAATACCTATAAAAATAATAAAACTACATTATTAGTACAAATTAAAGTACTACCAAATATAAATTAGTTGGTAAAAATATATAAATTAAGCGCCTATCAAATACCCCCATCGAGCAAAACTAATCTAAAAATAAAATAAAAATCCTAACTCACTTTCGCAGGAATCGCGACTACATTTAACATATGTAATAAGCCTTTAAACCCTAAGTGGCCTTAGCGGACGAGTTTTGTCTCGTGAGGGTTTACAAGAGGTATACCCACAAAACCTTTACTCCAAATTCTAGCTACCTGTGAACGATTGAGGATATACACTAAACGAGCTATTTAGTTGGCATACTAATTTCTTCGACTATAAGAATCATTATCATGTATGAATCCAATTGTTGTACACGAGTTTGTACACAGTGTACTAAAATTCATATAAGAATGCAAAACTCTACTCAAATAATCATTGAACATCCAAAACTGGATAAAAATTCACATTGCTCGAAATTAATCAAATTCAAACACATGGATAGATTAGAAAATTGATATAGAAGTGATGAATGGTGCATATGTTGACTAAGGTGAACGGTGTTTCCCAAAATATTAGTATAAATTCCGGCTCGGATGCTCCTATTATTATTATTATTATTATTATTATTTATATACATAATTTTTCCCCCTTTTTTTTCCTTTTTTTATGACTACATGATTAGATCTTTCGAATCTAAGTGCATGCACCTTTTCAGCAGATTACATGATAGTTCCCATGATCCTGCATTCCACGCTTGCTTAGGCGACGAAGACATGGAGAACACACACATATTGCTATCAAAGTGTCAATTTTTTTTTTTGACAAAATTAAAATTCTAAAGCATCCGAGCTACGACCTTATGGCAATACTGTGGCCCCACCAAATCACTTAGAGAAACATAAAATTGCAAAAATAAAAATAGAAAGTGATATGGTTATGATGATTCCGATATATGTTTGTTCAATAATTATTATGCAATTTCTAACACCTGAGTGCATTCAGATATAAATAGACCATTTAGCTGGGCACACTAATTCTATAGATAAGAGCTATGTTTCCATCTACCTAGAATGGTTAGTGTCATCCTGTATAATTCACAAGTTTCTAAATTTCAGAGTTTCTTATTGGCATCAATTTTCAGAAACTCTACCCCCAAACCTAAATTTAACATTATCCTCAATTGTTTCAAACCGTGCAACCTAAAATGGCATACAATATATATAAATAAGAGAGACAAATGTAAATCAAAGAGAAGGGATTGGAACATCTCACCTGATTGACGCAATAAAAGCAATATTCATGTAACACATATCAAACGATAGTAATAACAAAGAACTCCAAAAATAAAAATAAACAAAAATAAAGAAAGAAAATACGAAAATAAAAATTTACCTACTAGATATATACAGAAAGGATCCCCAAAAACTAATAACCTGAAAATTTGGGGATCAACCCAAAATACAATATATACAAATGACAGTTTTACAATTATATTATGGCAACACGGAGACACTGAAACTATCAAGAATAAGGGATTACCCCCAAACCAAGTTTTTACTACACTGGGAAGTGCGTAAAGAACAAAATATGGGGATAATATTGATGGTTCATGCACAGTGTCAAGATAGGCAAGTCCTCTGGGTATTTGGATGCAAAGTGATCCAACAAAACTTGAGAAGCACACAATTCTAACCCTATATTAGGTAACTTTTGGAAGTCTAGGGGTTTAGAAACAAACTCTAAGTCGTTAAACTTAAATAAAGTTTCATCGGAATTAACACATATATAATTACCAGGTTTACGTTGCCATTTTCCATAATCCATAACGGGTGCAGAATCTAACAACGCATTAACTTCTTCTAAATACCTATCCTCATCATAGTAGGCTCCAAAAGGGGCCAAGCAAGCCTCTAACGGATCATTAACACTATTGGTGCTAGAATCAATCATGCAAACAGAATCCATATATACAAAAGAAAAGAAAATAAAAATAAATAATTGTTCCTACCCTTATAATTGGAAGGGAAGAGTTCAAAGAACTCAACTAAGTATTTTCCCACTTCGAAAAGTAGTACTAGCACATCGTATCAACATTCACAATTTAGGGTAATGAGCGTCCAACCTGTCCAAATCGTTCAATATATAACTTACAAGCAAGAAACCCGTGAATATTTTGCAGTAGACGAATTTTGTTAAGCTAGACGACCAGAAGCAACCCCAAATGTACCTGAAATAAAATTCTAAGACACAAAACTAGTCAAAAAGAACTCAAATCCTAAAAAAATAAATATATATATATAAAAAAAAAAACAAACCTAAACTACAATTAGAAATTTAAAAATACTAATTACAATGTTCCACAACCACTCCCCGGTAGCGGCGCCAAAAATTGATAAGATTTTAGAATACCCTATATAAATAAACCGCAATCGCACGGTATCTACAATGCAGACAACGACAAGTACGGGTCGAACCCACAAGGAGCGAGGAAAATATTGTAATCAATATCTCTAATCAACTAACCAGAAACAATATTTGGGATTTTTAGAATTATGAATAAAATAATAAAACAAACTAAACTAATAAAATGTATTGGAGGTGCATAAATGAGAAGAGGTCACCCTCCTTATATATATTAGAGTTTTAACGACTTTTTTTTTTCAAAAAAAAGAGCCGTTGAGGCATGGTGTAACAAGAATGTACATAGTTCGTACGAATATTAAAAATCAGAAGTATTGGGATCACCATTATCTACCGATTTTATATAAAAAATATTTTACTACCGATTTAAATATAAAATATGTCCAGAAACCAATCAGTTTCATCATCTTAAATGGTTATTTATTAACCTACCGATTGTATATGTTGCCCCAAATTAAAAATCGAAAAAATTATCAAAATTCCAACATTTTGAACATGCATAATCGGTAGGCTAAGAATTTTTTAACCTACCGATTGTATATGTTGCCTCAAATTGAAAATCAAAAAAATTATCAAAATTCCAACATTTTAAACATTTATAATCGGTAGTCTAAGAATTCTTTAAACTACTGATTATAGTGAAAAATCTGTCCAGGAACATGCAGTTCCATCGATAAGTGTAATCGGTACATATTTATCTACCGATTGTATAACACTAACATAATCGTAGATTGTTATCTACCGATTGTTGATGAACATACTTAATCGGTAGGTGATGCAAACCACTTATCTACCGATTATAATGTAAAATTTCAACAAAATAACTTGTTAAAAATAAATCTCTTGCAAATCAATTGATAACTCACAAAAAGAACATAAAATCCTTTCAAATGTTAGAAAATTAAGCACCATTAATGTTAAACACCAGAGACATATCCATAAAGTAAACAACCACAATCTAATTACTAAATTTTTTGGTTTTGGTACGAGGACGACGAGCACCATGGGATAAAAATCTTTCAGCATCAGCGGCATTGGCTTCACCCTCAAGGACATTTTCTTCAGCATCAGCACACGATGAACCGCGAGATCTTTTACTGTGCTTTGCTGAGCCTCTTAGGCTTATTCGAAGATTTCTCCCCAAACTTTCTAGCATAGGATTCATTATCAATGTTGTCAATGAGGTCTGCTCTCTCATCTTCTCAATTGATAAAGGCACTCCCGCATTTATGCACCCAACTATCTTCTTTGAGAAAAATGCAAACCTTTTTTTTCTGTTTTTAGGCAATAAAAATCAAACAATTATTATCTAAATTGAGTTGACGCATTGTTTTTAGTCCTTACCACAAGTAGATATCTCGACGTCCAATAGGAACCTGCCCCGCATGTGACTCCAAGGTTCTTCTTGGACATAACCGAGTTTACGCATCACCCTTGTGGCATTGTACATGACATATCCAGTGGGATGCCACAAGGGTCCATAGCAAAACGATAACTCAGACCTTCACGCTATATGACCACTAGCTCGGTCTTTCATGTATGAATCAAAGCACACATCTTTGGACGCCATCGAGTCTAATTTCCTCCTCAAAGAAATCAACTCCTGCTCCTTAGACCTTGAATAATTGTTGTCAAAGATGTATTTTATTCCTCGGGGTGTTCCTTTCTCCCATGCCGGATTCTCTTTGGCCAACTCGAGGGACGGGAAGTGGTCATAGATCCATGTCTAGTGTACATATCAAACCAAGTATGAGAAAATTGATTCTTAAAATAGGAAAAAATAAATAACAATCAAACCATCAATAGAGTTACCAAAATACCTGTAGTAGGCTCACGTTCCTGACAATTTGGCTAGTTAATTCCCTGGATGCCTTTCTCAACTCTTCCATCAAGAACGCATGACATGCGATGCCCCACGAATAGTCACAAACTTTGTTGAGAGGATGCAAAAGTTGTAGAAGGTTGGCGTCGACCCGGTTGCCACTACAATTGAAGAAAATGACACATCCCAAAACACAAAGAAGATATCCACTGGTTGCAGCATTGACTTCGTCATCGCTAAACTCTGGATTCATTTCTTCTTTAGCCGTGGTGCCTTTGAACATATTCATCAATTGAACCATGCTGAACTGTCTGGTTTTGTAAGGAAAACACCATTTGAACTCATCGTCGGATGTCGCTCGATCCCAACCAAGGCACTTCTCAGTGTAAAAATAAAGTTGTTCCCAGCTTAACTGTTTCACATAATCAAACTTGACCGTTGTACCATGGTCAGCGAGACTTAGAATCTACACCACATCATCGGGGGTGATCGTCATCTCTCTCCACGACATGTGGAAGGTATCGGTCTCAGGATACATTCTCTCCATGAAGGCTGATATCGACACCCGGTCATGTTGTAACATTGAATTCCCGGCAGCAGTAGATAACCCCGAGTTCAGTATAATTTGCTTGAACCGTTCACACTCACCATCTAACGTCCAATCTTTCATCTTTCTTGGTGCAGCCGTAGGTTTGAGTAGACGAACCACATCAGAATGGTCCTAATATACACGATGAATTATAAAATAATTAGAATAACAGTAACACTTCTACGAATAAAAATACAATATGTTAAGATTGGTGTTTTATAATTATTACCTCAGTTGAATAAATTTCTTTCGCCCAAGAGTCTTTGTACCCAAATAATAGATCTCCTCCATCTTTTGGTAACCCAGGGATTTGGCCTTCTTGAATACCCTTCATCTTCAAATAGGCGGGGACTTGGTGTCCTCCTTTCTTCTTAATTGGATTCTTTGTACCACTTGTTTTCTCCTTCATCTTGGTATCTAACTTGTGGAGCACTTGGTTCTTCTTCTTCTTGGTTTCTACTTCTTGGAACACTTGGTTGAGCTCCTTCAGTGATAGAGATTCCGCTAGCGCTTTTTTCTCTTCTTGCACTAGCAGTTACTTTCTTACCCCCTTCACGACGAGGCCCCGAAACAATTGTAGCGTGGGATTGCTTAGATCGCCTTTCCTTAGAAAAAAAAATAAAGAACAATTATTTCTAACAAAACACCGTTTAATCACTATATAATCGGTAGACAAAGTACATACAACTCAACCGATTGTTTATAATCGGTAGTTAAATAAACAAACTAACAACCAATTGTGCATAATCAGTAGCACGGGCTCTACATTTTCTACCGATTATGCATAAAAATTGGAACATAAAAGTCTAAGCTAGGAACACACATACAATCGGTAGTTACATAAAAAGATTAACTACCGATTATGCCTAAATTTTGGTACAGGAGGACATTCGGTAGTTAATGACTAAATATAACTACCGATTATGTAGAATGTTTTGAGGAATCACTAACTTTCATAATCGGGAGTTTAACCCTATACGAAACTACCGATTATGCCTAAGTTTTGGTCCAGGAATATAATCGATAGTTAATGACTAAATATAACTACTGATTATGTAGTATGTTTTGAGGAATCACTAACTTTCATAATCGGGAGTTTAACCCTATACGAAAATACCGATTATGCCTAAATTTTGGTTCAGGAATATAATCGGTAGTTAATGACTAAATATAACTACTGATTATGGTCGATGTTCATGAGAAATGAAGAACACTAACATAATCGGTAGTTAAATACAAACACGAAACTACCGATTATGACATATAACCTAAAACCCTTCATATTCTATCCTCGATTTCATTTGATTCAAGCAAAATAAACACAAATAATGGTAAACCCTTACCTAATTGGAGCCATTACAAAGTTCTGGAGAGGCTGATTGTCGGAATCAGTCTCCGTATCTAGGTCATCATCTTCGTGTTCTTCGCTATGTTCTTCAACGATCTCTCTATTTCTTATTCTCTCGGCAAAATTCGGCAAGTTAGTAATATCGGGTTAACGGGTTGTTTGTTTTTTTTCGAGCCATCTTTAGATTGTAATTACGAAGATGAATGATTTACGATTATATGATGAATTGGTTTACGATTAATCGGTTTACGATGAATTGGATTGTGCCACAATCAGTAGTTAGAAAACAAGAGAAGAAGAAGAAGAGAAGAAGGTGAGAATCGGTAAAGAAGAAGAATGATAAAGGTTTAGCTTTTTAATCTTTTATTAGTGAAAAGGTTAATGGTATTTTTTTTAATTACTAAGAAGGTATATAAGTATTTTTACATACCATTAGGTTATCCCATAGCCACATCTATTGGATGGATTTAAAATAGCCGCCCCAAATTAGTTTTTAGTAGCATCAGAAACGCCAGGTAGATAATGACCTTCCAATTTGCTTTTTAAAGAAATAAAAATGAAAATAAAAATTAGAGGATATTTTTATATAAGTAATAGAAAAAGGTAACTTCTTATTAATATTGTCCCTCTTGACAGTTAGTTGGAATTGATTGATTTTTGCAAACACCTTATTGTTGCTTTTCACCTGCAATTCGTCCCCGTACCAATACATGACAAGTTGGAGCACCATTTCCCCAGTTTACTCAATAACAACCAAGTCTTTCTATTTTTATTCCTAGGTATAAATAACAAATATCACATATATATCTCATGAACTAATAGCAGTCGTAATGGTCGTAATGCAAATTGATGTACCTTAGGACCATTTTCCTGCAGTTCAGAAATTGTGATACATAACACTTCACACAGCTTTCTCAGAAACTGCAGGGCAATCCTCTTCGGAAATGTTGCAAAACCCAAATTTCACCTGGACGCGGGAACTAAGATCCTGAGCATCACAAGAGCTCATTGCAGCGTACGTCACTTTTTTCGAAATAGTCGTAGAGGCAGGGATTCCATTGCCAGCTGAAAATAGAAAGGCATGTTTTTATAAGATAAATAGATAGACTAGTATGAAATCTTTGATATACCACCAACTGGTTCTCACCCAAAGCCTGGGAGTTCGAGGATCAGTCTTTGGTTGAAGTTTTGATAACTCTGACCGGAAGCTAATCACGACAGAAAACTGAAATTCAATTGAAAATGGCCTGCCATGTAGAATTTACGTGAGCTAAAGACTGTCAGCAAGCACTGTAGCATGTATAGAATTAAGTAATCCTGATTCAGAAAGAAACTTGAACGCATAATTGGAGATTAATATTTGTTCATTCACCTTTAAGTAACAAAACTCACAACCAATCATATTTTCAGCTTTCTCAGAAAATGCATATGCCGCCATCAAACAAACAATCAAAATTGGCGATATCTTCAAGTTGGTGGACAAGATCTAATTCTATATTATAGTATGTAATTTGTAAGCTTGACCCAGTGGATAGCGTTGTCCATGAGGTTAAATAAGAAGGTACAGCAGTTAAAGTTATTCATCGATGGCCAGACACATTAAGCAAGTAACAGAAATGGTGATGTCGAATATGCAATCAGTGAAAATATGCATACCAGTATCGTCATATAGTTTCCGACTTAAATGAGGAAATCACCTAAAATTGCCAAACATTAGGTGTCCATTACTTGTTTAGTTTGTTTTTCCATGTCAGACTATCAAATGGCTGATTATCAAATAAGAGTTTTCAGTAAAATTTTACACCTAGCTTGGAGAAAGGAAGTGGTCCACAGGTCAGTCAGCAGAAACATATACTCTAGCTGGTCAATGAAATTCATGCACAAACTACGAAGGTGAGAGTACATGTAATCATATAGAAACAAACTTGCAAAAAGTGAGATAACAACAATTTTACTCATTCATTTACGCTTTCTATTTTTTTGGTAGTTAATGCTCCTAAACTCCTCATCCGCTTTTCTTACAAAGCAATTTGGTTGAAGCTGCATCCAATTTAGTTATCACTTACCATACAGAACTTGTCATGGATTTCTTTGGAAACGATGGTGCATGAGCTATGAGGTCCTTGGCACCACTCTTAATTAAAATATCATTTGCCATTGGCCCATTTCATCAATGTAACAGCTAATCATCAGCTAACATAATTGCAATTGATTTCCTAATATCAACTCCTGACGTATATTGAAAATTTTATGCTTTGACATATACATAAGATTTCTGAACTTCTGTAACTTTTTATATTTATGAAACAAGATGTAGAGAGATACAACACCTAGGGTAGAGTAAACTTGAAGGTAACATACTCAACGTCGTTCTTTTATGAAACAAACATCGCATTTAGTTCTATTACACAACTGGTCGTTTACCTTACTGGTGTCCAATTATAATATGGGAGCTAATGTAATGACGGTGATGGAATCAGGACAAGTAAAGAAAACACAAGACATCAAAAATGAACAGATTCAAAGAAAAATGCCGTCTATAGTAAAAACCAAATACATGAAGGGGATAAATGATTTTTACATGCATAAGAAAGAGTTCTGACAAGCACTCCAATGAAGAAAACGGCAAGGATACTGGTAGCAAGAAAATATAAGACAAAAAACTCAAAAAGCACTAGATTATAAGTAATGAGAATGGCGGTAGCTAATAGATGACTTGAGTAACCTAGCGGTTCAACACGAAGGTAACTGCTACATTTGATACAAGTAGAATATTCACAGTGCTAAAAAATACACATATGTAATTGAACAACTTACCCTGCAAAGATGGTCGGACAAGTCAAAAGGCGAGGAAGAATAACATATATGGGTAAAGTCATTCCTCGACAAACATCACCATCAGCTATCTTGTAAAAAAAACACATGCTTGTTACAAACTTACATGACAGATATGCAAAACGATTTTTTTAAGTTGAAGTATAATTTTACCTGTGTAGTTTGAATCACCGAGGTCTCAGTCACAATCTTTTCTCCAACCAGAATTGACTCTATTCGGAGTAGATGAATATCGATAGAGTTTATAGGAACTGTGGATGATTCTACTGTTACCTCCCCATTGATGGGATCCAGAAGAGAAGATTGAGTACAGATTTTTCCTGTGACTCGAAACTCACCTGCTAACATGTCATCGAGTCAGTACAATGAGTGCATATAGGTCCCTTAGTTTTTAGGTATAAAAGAAATTAGATGAGCATACTAGTTGAGAATACCACTGAGTAACAAGAAATGAGAGAAAAAAATAAAAAACCTGAAGACAATTCAGGAAGCAGAGGATGTCTTTGTGTGTCCCGTGTGATATAAAAGCTAACCATTTCAGGAGAGGCTGGTGCCTGAAGAAGATTAGCTGAAAGGAAGATTGTACGAACCAATCATACAAATGTGGCAGTATATTCCTTTTTGAAGAAAGATACAAATGGTAATACCTATATATAAACCCCATTTTACCTAGATATAAACCTCGTTCAGAAAAGATAATAAAATCCAAGCCAAATCTAACGTGGGTAACACCATTGCCAGTTCGCCACTATCACCACCTTCGTATTACCATAATCACCACCGCCTTCCATATTATAATAATCATCACCACTTGATTTTGGACAACAATTTTTATGTTATGTATGTATCTAGGTAAGATGGGATTTGTATATAGGTTTTACTTTACCATATAAAGTATACTTTGTCATTTACAAAAATGGAAATAGAATGAGTTAATACCCTTATCGCTTTCAACAATGAACTCCATAGTAGTAGACAATGATTTATGTAGATATCCTCTCACAAGGTCTGCTGTTATCAAATACTATCATTGAAAGTATCAAGTATAATATAAGTGAGCTTCAAGATTTAGCTTCGTAAAATGCACAATCAGCAAAAAAAAATAATACCTGGATGCTGATGTTTGCTCCATGGAAGGTCTCATATAATATTTCAGAACCATCATGTCCTTGTGGTCTCAAAGTTACAGAGAAAGGTATCTGCCAGATGATTACAGAATACTTACTGTCGCACTTATGGTAAGCAAGTAAAGGTAAGCAATTTGAAACAGTCGCACTTATGGTAAGCAAGCAAGTAAAGGTACTCAAACACTTTAGATTTTTAGTTGCAGATAGAGCTAACAAAGTATTTCCACCCAAGCCTTACATTTAGAGAAACCTTAGAAAGCAATATCGGCATAACGCAATTAGTCTGTAACTGTGTAACACTTTTAAGGATGGACTACCTTGCCAGGGTGCATAGCACTTGCACTTGCACCCTAGTTGCTGGCATCCGTCCTTATACCCTAAATCCTCGGGTTGGTGAACCCCTTGAAGAATATGCCATTATCGGATGGTTAATCACTTATCACGTCACCAAGCGTGAGCATTCTGTCATTTTCCAAGTGAGTTCTAGCCTGTCAACGACTCGAAAGCAAAATTGCAAAGCTAAAAAGAAAAGGAGGCAATCAATAATTGAATTATGTTATGTCTGGCAGCAGTGCTAATGAGAGATGTGATACTCTACCTCTGAAGTTCCTGAACCAATCCTCCCAGAAGATCTGATATCGAAAGTCTTGCTTCTGTGTAGATTGGTACAAGTGAAGAAGAGAAATTAATTAATACAGAGAATGATAGACGAATAAGCAGATAAGAATTTAGGGTTAATTTGGGGTTTTGAAGTAGCATACATGATTGATATGGGTTTAACAACTCCATACAAGGACTCGATAACTCCTGCTGTTCCACCACGAACCTGCAAGTTGACGGTTCCAGTGGCAGCGAGTCGGATTCCTTGGTGAGAAATTGAAGAAGGAAATTTTGTGATTATTTTACCATCAATTGGTTCCTGTAAAATCGATTTCAGGATAAATGAGTTATATTAAACCAAAGAGTCAACAAGAGAAGATGGATCAAGAATTGAAGTTTATATGAGTTACATTCGGGCAATAGATGCGGTTTGATCGGGAAAGTATGATCTCTATAGACATTTTAAATTTCAGAGATCGGCACCGGCACCGCCACGATCCACAACGAAGATGAAGGGAAAAACAAAAACTAAGAGGTGTAAGGGTCTTTGGTATATTTACTCCACCCCCATGTTGACTTAAGTCAGCTGTACTATATCTGCCCTACCTCCATATTCACTTTGATACGAGGGGGAAGGTTTTGGAAGAGGTTCTAGGAAGGCTATAAGTACAGGATACTCGTTCACTTAGACCAAATTTGATAAATTAGATGCTATTATGGATAGAGGAAGGATCCTTTTTCATCAAAATCTTTCGAACATTCTTTCATGTGAAAGAATATTCGACAGTCTACCCTAGACGGGTTAAGTTCAGTCTTCATGCCAAATAAGAAAATTTCTTGTCTAGGTTTTCAATTTTAAATTCCCAAAACACAAATCCTACCTAGATTTTTATAACTAAAATAACTAAATATATCATCTAGAAGGTAATCACCAAATGAAATTTTATATTAGACGGGAAAACTTCACCCGTCTAACCTCTTTATCTCACTTGTCCATAGTGCGAAAATCATTTATTCATTTTGAAAAAGATAAAGTGTTCAACTCTATCTCATAGCCGTTGCTCTCAGAACAATGAGAATCTTTAAAGTTTATTAGGAGTATTTGGATGATGCTTGGTTGTGTTTCGTATGAGAGGGAGTTAAAAATCCATAGGTAGATACATCTAATAACATAAAGGTCGGCATAAATGCTCCCTTGATACAAACATTATAAGGTCCAAGGGGAAGCGTTAAGGGAATTGCCAACGATCCCAAATTGAGAAGCCATATGGATTGGAAAACTGGATTTTCCACTATGGAAAATCAATATAGTGTCAGATAGTTAGCCGGTCGTCAGACATTTTGTCGTTTGACACAAATTTTGCCGCCAACTGCTACTTTTTAAAAAGTTAAAATTCTAATGACTCTATTTCTTTATACCTTATATATACTATTTATTCTTAAGTCTTCACCCCACATCTTATATACTCTTCACTTCTAAATCTTCTACACAAATTCTTACAATATTTTTAGTACACTATGTCTTAAAAGAAAATAAGAAACAAAAATGTGATACAAACAAGCGACCCTCCACCTCAGGCAAATATGAGTTAGAATCGACCATATGAGTTCACGAATGCTAGAGTTGTATTTACCCTTGGTGTAACTCCTAGTCATATGACTTATAATCCAGAGCAAGATCATGATCACAAGTTCAGAGGAAGATAATCATTAATCGTTGAAGTGTACATGTGGCTACCTAATACGGTCAAAGAAAGAATATGAAAATATCCTTAGTCTCGTTAGTATTATTTATCACATAAAAACCACATGAATCAATGTGTTCTAGTAGTAGCACAACGTTGGATGCTTACTAACAGTATATTCTATTTTGAGGATTTCAAAAGCGGTAGGTTTGTTTATTTTTGTGGATTTAATTTTATTTTTCACATGCAGCTAAGAATGTGTAAAATCTAAATTATGTAAGTATTGTTATAAAATTACGTCGCTAGATTTGTACTATATAAGCGGAATACTATGTGAGGGAAATCTGGTTTAATTCGACTAAGTAATATGAACGTCAGTAAACAAATGGAACGGGCGTCTTTAGTTGTATATGAATGGTATAAAAGAACTCCAAATTCATCTGAAATTGGAAAGTGGTGGAATCACCAACGCAGGGCTGAAGAGTTTTTTATTGCGGAAACGAGGTTGTACGGACCGAGACTATTTTCAAGAAATCAACAATTAGTCAAATTAGAAACAATTACATTTTTTCGGTTAATGTCCGTAAAAGTCGAGTGTTTTTGTTATAGGTACTCGGGAAATTATTATTTTTTCCAATGCTAGCACTTGTACAAAAGTTGGTTGGCTCAAAGCATTTGATGATTTGGATGCGATACTAAATCTTGACTGGAGGTCAGCAATTCAGCCAAACTTTACATAGCTCTTTATACATGTCCTACTACGGGAAAAAGTTTCAACGGTTTTTGGGGCATTATTGAGGCAAATACCACAATTCATATGCATTGTCTATTTTTTGTTTATAAAAAAAATAGTAATATACTAACTTGATGAATTTACTTTCGATATTGGTGGTATAGTTATTTCTGTGTTGGCGCACCAACTATTTTTTAATCTATGGTCGTGTTTTTCCGATCATAAAAAAGTACACCACGAATCAGGACTAAACTAAATTGTCGATGAGTTTAAATCCGACTTCCAATATAGCTTTCAACAACTCTCTAGAACTAGTTAAAATGCTATTTATGAGCCATATCGGGAATTTCCATAATACAATCATGATGTCTCCCATAGGATATTAGATTAAAGCTTGGGTCGAGTGATTTTATTCAGTTTTTGTGTCAGGTAAATATGTTTGGTACATGGGTGAAAGACTCATGCTACAATTAATGAACAAAAGAATAAAGGTCATAAAATCCGATTCAAAGTCAAAATACCAAATTAAGGTAATTACTTATGGTTGTTACAGGGTCCTGAAAGGTGAAAGTATTACAAAAACAATGTGAAAAGACAAGGGTATCGAGTACACCACCAATTCTTTTTCGTTTATCCTATATCAGACACACCTTTGATATAATCTTAGTTCAAGACTGAACATATTAGAAAACTAAGGTGCAATTAACACAGTAATGTTTTTATTTAAATTATAAAGATAAAAAATTGATAAGGAAGTAAAGTAAACAAAACAAATACACAAAAAAAAATTAACGAGGAAAATTTTTTGGTAGAAAACCTCCGGGACCTAGTCCAGTTGTGAATACTCTCACAATTAAGCCACCAAAAAAATGCCTAACCGCAACCTTGTGTAGTTGAGAACGAATAAACTACCCTGAGTTACTCAGTTTTCTCAGTATCCCTGCGTCTACAACCAATCTGGCTAACACATGTGAATCACTCAACATAATTCACTGTCAAGAGTCGTTTCACGATACGTTATGAAGACTTCTACAGTCCAATCCTTTTGGACGTCTTCCAAACTAGTAAAGGACGAACCTGTTTGGTAACACTCACTACCAAATCACAAATTACAGATGATATGATAAGATTCAGAGTCAAGGCTCTTCCGTTTAGATCCAAGATATCAAGATAATATCAAATCCAAAACTCCTTGATCAAAGATCAATTAAGATCACAATTGCCGAGATAATCAATCCTGATTCTACAAGTTAAGTTTGTGAAACAAACAACTTGTCGACCTCACAAGCTTATGTTTATCGAAATAAACAACTTATTATTCTAGAAAATAAAGTCTTGTAGATAATCTCACCAAGATAAAAAAAACAAAAGAACTTTAAATTTTTAAAGGCTTCAATCTTCTTAATCTTCAAAATTAACAACATGCACTTGATTCAACTGTATGATTTATCTCACAGAACGGAGTTTGTTAACGTTAGAAAACTAATAGTGTTACTAACATGATGCATGTCGTAAGTGCAACAATTACTTGAGATATTTCCCACTAATACTAACAAGTAGTATATAAGTATTAAGGATCGTTCCCACGAGGAGCTGTGTGATTGTTATTCGTTTTCAAGTACGTATGTAACCAAGGGGGATTGTATTGAACTAAACTAAAGTAAACTAACGAAATAAAATGTAAATAAAGTAAATATTTTGATCAAGGGAAGAAAATACTGATTAAAGGTGAAGATGGTGGGTTTTTGACAAGGGTCAGAACTGTAAAATCACTTTTTTGCCTAGTTGCAGGAACATAGAAGTATCCGCCCATATTTGCGCTCATATTTCCAACTTCACATCATAATAAGAAATACTGCATTTTTACTTATATTCCACAAGAGAATTAAGAGTACAATCTCTACTTAATAAGTCTCAAGCTCCTAAATGGTTGCCCACTAGTATAGAGCAACTTGAGTCTTCTCTAAACAACTAAATTTTTTCTAAACTTATTCTCCAGCCTCCTCAATACTCATAATATTCATGCCATATCGATCTAGTCTCAAGTCGCATAAATTCCACGGCTGAATTCCTTGAACTTGCCTCGGATGCGCATCGATGTTCTAGTAACATCTATCAAATGGGGGAATAACTAATGCTTAAACCTAAAAATATACTCTAGCTTAATGTTTTGTTCGCAATGAACCCTTCTCAAATTGCTCTTCTTAGCTCAAATATGCTACTTTAGCGCTTTGCTCAAAGATAAGCCACAAATTATACGCTACTCCTCTTGGACGCGCCACAAACTGGAAGCAATGCCCCAAAAGACTTATTGAGCCTCTGAGCTAGGCTAAACCTAGTCTTTTCTCCCATTAGCACCAGGATGGCACCAGCTGTTTGGCTTAGCACCACATTAGCGCTAATTAGCCAGCATAGTTCTAAAAGTACTAACCCTAGCGCTAAAAGCGCTAACTCCTCTTAGACAAGCATATCTTTGCTCGACGCATCCTCAAGAAAGTCTCTATAGTGCTAGCATATCCTCTAGTAGCAACCATGGCCTTAGGATCTTAACCTTAGCGCTAACCCTAGTGCCTAAAAATCACCAACTAGCTTAATGCGACCTTAGCTAGCACATCTTGGCCTGATGCGGCCCTGACAAGCACGTCCCCAGATGATGCTCCCTTGGCCAATGTGTCCCTATCTTAACGTCCCTAGATAAAGCACCACCAAGCCCAGTGCGTCCATGTTGATGCGCCCCTTAAAACGCGGTTTCACCAAGCTGATGCGCACATGCTTGACGCGCCACAATCCTTGTGCATCCCATGCTTGGCGCTTCTCTTGGATGATACACTTCATACCTCGGCCAATCCTTCCTTAGCTAGCGCCCTTGGCATAGCATGGCTATCACGTCCCATAGGCCTAGCACGCCCCTTATCTAATGCGCCCCATGTCTGGCGCGTCCCTAACTTGGCATTTCCTACTTGATGCGCCATTAACCTAGCGTTGATGCGTCCCTAGCTCTGGCACGTCCCTAGTTAGTGCGTCTCTATCCTGACACGACTTTGGTTAATGCGCCTATGGCCAATACGTCCTTGGCCTAGCGCGTCCATACTTAACGACTTAGGCACAAACACATTAGCGCTAGCACTCTAGTGCTAACTATACTACCTAGTTGAAGTGCTAACTTCAAATATCTTTGATACTAGCTTCTTATACCTAGTATAATTAGCATCTACTAGAAGTCATGCATATTAGCCTTTCTCCTGGGATGTTAGCACATAACCTTTTATACTGAAAGAGCTAGCACACTACTATTTTTGCTAAGTAGATAGTACTAGCTTTGCTACTTCCCTCAAAAATACGCTATTCTTTTCAATATTGGTCCAATACGAAATCTTATATGATTTTCTAATAGGTCTTCTTGCTTAAGAAGGCCTCTACAATATTTGGCTTCAAATGCCTCTCAGACTTATGCTAAGTCTCTCCTAAGCTGATATTTAGCTATTAAATATGCCATGTTATTCCCAAGAAAGTACATGACCATTGAACTTTCCAGACTCGATATTAATCAGTATGATTATCAATTCAATGAGTTGTGTATCTTGCCTCACTGACATAGCAAGTCATTTGACTTTACTTGACTTAATCAAAAAAATAATGGCTTATGACTCCACCATTTCCATGAGATATAAAATACAACACATGGGAGGATTCTCATTGGGGTATTGTTTTGGTGGTCAACGACAATCGTGCGTTGTGGCAACATATCCACGAACAAGAAGGTAACAAATAGTGGGATAGTTACAGAGCAGTTGATAGGATGATGAGTATTGGTCTGATAGGTCCTCCTTACTTTCCGGACACGAACCCACTACAATCTCCACAATCATCACTTATCCACTTCCCCATAACTTCTATGACTTACGAGAAATCAGTGTGTCTCCTTTGAACTATAAATAAATGATTGTCATCTATTCGAAAGAAGAACAAGACAAATAGTCAGGAGAAACTAAACATACATAATTAACGATTCATCTCAAAGATAATCCTTTCTCCTTCACACACTACTCATTATACTGATATTTCTCAACTTTCGTTGCCTCCCTCCTCTAATACCTACCCAATCTTCTCCACCTTTGTGATTAAAGCAGGACATGAATTACCATTTCTTGGCTTAGGCTCTCATATTCGAGTTTGATCCCTCGAACCCACCTGAAAGTACGATTTTACCGTACATTTGTTTTCACCCTAAAATAATTGGCAACCACAACGGGAGATCAACCTCTCAATTACAAAAGTCAATTTTTAGTTATTCAAGATGGTGGATTTTAGGTCTGGAGCAGTTATAACTCCTATAGTCGGTTCAGGTAACACTAGTGGTGGCGATTCTGAAAACACTTCTGTCACTACTGAACCTCCGCGTACTAATGTTACTACCAATACTACTACCACACCTCCTTTCAGTGACAAAACCGCTGAAGACACCGGGAATACTCAAACTCCGTTCAACATAGCTGATATGAAGAAGATATACAAAGTCCTTCCCAGAACACAGGTGGACATGGCCACTACTCAGAAGGAAATACTTAATTGCCTAAAAAATTTAACGGAGCGACTCTCCCCTAAACAACACCATCGCCTGACGGAGCAAGCCAGGACCAACCTCACAACAACCCCTGACATCGGCACGTCAAAGACTCAAATGAACGATAAAGTTCATATCATTCCTGATCGCCCACCGCAGAGGTACGGACAATACAACCTTGTCACCTATGAAGACCTAGAAAGACTTTTACAATTTCAAGGTAAAAAGGAACCAGTCCCACTTTATCGTCACCAACCTTTTTACCCGCTTGTCATCGAAAAGATTATTTCACCATGTAAATATATTTCTTGTTATTCTCCCTTTATAATGGGGGATAAAGAATGTTCATATCTGAAAAGATTGTTCCAGATGAACGACGAATATCCTGGCGATTACATATGCCGACTCAAGGTCCAAAAGTCGTAGAGATATCTGTTGGAGCAGTCGTATGATCAGTAAGCACTACAATATCGATCATCCATGATGTAATGTCAGTACGAAGGCTTCAAGAGGGAGGCTTCATCTCAGCAAGAGTCTCGAATTGAACGCTTACCATCATCCTTAAACCTAGCTCTAGTCTTAGCATTATTATCAAATTTTCCCTTTCACGAGGAAACCCTTTCACTCTGGTACGAGTCCTTTCACTCAGGTATGATTCCTTTTCACTCTAGTATGAGTACCTTCACTCAGGTACTAGTCCCTTTCACTTTGGTACCAGTGCAATTCCAAGATCATAATTCTCAGCATCATCTACAACTTCTTCCCACTTCGAGGACGATTCAAATTTCACTCTGAGAGAGATGGATCATTAAAAATCAGCATAAACCAATGAAATGGTGAAACCCCCCATCACGTGAGTATCCTGGGAGGGTCCTACTAAAGAGTAATCAACGATAATACCCGTGTTAGAATACTCAACTAGCACATCCCCTGTTACACTACTATTTTGCATATCAACGTCAGTAGGAGCATCATCCTCAACAAGTATGCGAAGGGGATATTGCATATGGTTTTAAGTATGGGAAGGTACACTATTTACATCAAAATCAATGGTAACTTTTGTTCCTTTTCTAACAATCC
Source organism: Papaver californicum (assembly GCA_023531435.1). Lineage (NCBI taxonomy): Eukaryota > Viridiplantae > Streptophyta > Magnoliopsida > Ranunculales > Papaveraceae > Papaver > Papaver californicum. Next base: position 230,631 of record JAJJMC010002728.1, on the reverse strand, counting down.
CAACTCTCTGATTTTGGTCATTCTGCCCCTAAAAGTAGAGAGGTTACATGCATATTAGGTTGGAACATCTCAAACATAAAATTCTCAAGCATGAACCATAAAACCCATTATACATACTCATAAACGTCATATACATTCATTATAAAAAAATATTTGAAGTATTTCATGGGCCCAACCTATTACAAGATGTTTCACAAAAAACCGCGTCAGAAACTGTTTACACTGCCTCCTAAAAACTCTGAAGCTGACGACAAATAGTGAGGAATCTGAGTATGAATGTTATGTCAAAATTTCTTATGAGGGATTTATACAATATTCTAAAAGGGTGCACCAATCGGACAAGCGAGCTAAGAGTTATGGCAAAAATGGCTAGCGGAGTCGAGTTTGAAAACTGTCAGGATTTTCCTGGATACTTCCTAAGTTCTATTTCGGTCATTTTGACGCCCTAAACAAGTTCAATACTTGGATTTTTTTTCCTAGTAGGATGTACTATGTTGGAAATTCTTTTCTAATAAGGATACATGGGTCAATCATCAAAAACCAAGGTCGTATAAAGATTCTAGAGCGTTTTTCCCAAGCACTATACTTCCTAAATTTTTTAGTGACGAGAATCTTTAATTTTTTTGTGAAATTTGAGCATGGCTATGCTCATATGAGAATTTTGAAGAGTTCATATGTTCTACTATGATTACAAGGAGAAGAAACTTACTTGACATGGGTCCAAACCAAAAGAAGATTCCGGCGTTATTTCATTACTTAATTTTCCATCAACATCAGCAGATTCAAATTCTTCACAAAGTTCTTCAGTATGGGACGCTTCGTCCAACTTCTCATCCTCCAACTTATCTCCATCCTCTATATCCATGGTGTCTCCCAAAGCCTCAGAAGCATCAACATGGGAGAATTATTCGCAGTCCTTTTCTTACAAGACTGGGGACTGTCAAAAGTGACAGGAGTAGTATCCTCTCAAGGGCGCATCATATATAACTGCTGAAAGAAATAAACCAATTAATCAAGTCATGATAGTCACACTTTGAGTCAAGGAGATTAAAAAAGAATGTATTTGCATCTCAATAGCCCGGAATTACAATGATGGTTTCAACTTTAATTCAGATACTCGCTCCAGCCCCAACACTTCAATGACAATAAAGGACGACTCTAACTTTCATGACTTCCTTCAACCTATCAAGTTCCTATAAACATGGACCTATGACGACACTATAAGATTATCTCCTTCCTGGAAGCGGATCCAAGTAAGCTATAATTGGGGACTGATAAATCCCTCACTTCTGGAAGTTTAGCACAGTAATATCCTTTAACTAGAAAGACCAATCAAAAACAGGTACCAGCAACAAAACCTATCTACATCAGTACTCACACGACTAGAAAGCCCCCTCTTCTTACATGATCACATTCCGAACGGTAACTCCACTCCTGTTGATGCTACTTACTTCAATCACATAGTTCTACTTTTGGAAACATACCAAACTTGGAAACCACAACCATCTCCATCTCAAAACAAACATCCAATGCCATAGTCGTCCAAGATTCAGGCTTCTCCTCTCAACTTCCAGAATATTGGTTTACAAGTTGCTGGTCAGGAATCCAGTGATATACTCTCCATGAAACCCTCCTATACACGCCCTACCTCCTCTAGTATGTACGCCCCGCACCGCCAGCATACGCCACCTTCCAGCACCAGCTATGTCTACTCATTTATTCTTTTATGCTCCCATCAGTACCTCTTCAATTTATAAATTAATAAATCGACAACAATCGGTGAGGAACGGGTCAAAACATCCTTCACAAGAAACGTTCATCTACGTCTGTACTATAATATACCAGAATCACACATTTATCGAGGCATGAGTTAGGACATATTGATCATACACTAAAGTCAACAGGATCTGAAAATTCACACGGAATTACTAATCACAAATGTTTATGCATGGTTGGATGACCTAGAAAACTCCGAATCAAGTGATTTTTTTGCATATGATAGTTTGGTCTCTTGGCTTCAAAAGTTGGGGTTAAACGTCAAAATTTGACATCGTATGAAACTTCAATAGCTTCTGAAGAGAATGATGTACAAACTAGGGATTCCAAACGGGATTAAGAAGATTCGGCTTTATAGAGACCTCACCTACCGGTGGACTTTCATCTTCTCAGACATACCATCATCTCAGGTCGCACTGCATCTCTTAAAAATATCTCACAACACTAAAAGACCTCATCAACCTTTATACGACAGGAGCACTAGAGTCTACCGCCTGCCTCATATGTAGTTTTGATCTACCATCAGTTTCTTCTGCCGGTTTCCAATATCTCCAACTTTGCTGCTACTAATTACAACTCAAAAGCATCGTCTCTGGGTGCCTTGTATCTCATAAACTGCCTTCTTATTGACGCTATCGCTAGCACTTGATTGTTGCATACTCAAAACCTAAGCAAGCACCAGAACCAACTACTTGCTTACAAGAAGAATCGATCCAGCTGATTTGATCCTCTATTTGAGATGAGGCGGACCTGTTTCAAAAAGAAAGAGCCGACCATATCCCCTCTTTTGCTCACGACAAGTTGGCATTCCTGGCAAGTATAGAGGTGACTACTATTTTCAGCCAAGGTTTGTGCTAAGGGGCACATATCTCACTCTCGGGTAACCAAGTTACAGGTGTTTCTTCCCTGACCAATGGTGTTTCTCATAGACGTACTCTCCATGACCCTGCTGGTAGTTGTTCAACCAATGTGACTGGGTCAGAAGTTTAACCCATCTACGCTTCCCTTGGCTCACGAATTAGAAATTCCGGGTAAGAACATGGACATCTACTAATCCCAACCGGGGTTAATATTAAGGAGCGCATATCTCAATCTCATAAGAAGCAATAGCTAAGTACATCTTATTATACTTTTAAATTTTCAATTATGCATATATAATTGCCTTAAGCATATTACCACCATCTAATACTTACTGTGCAACATTGTTGTTCCTCACTAACCAAGGGACTTAATGTAGATGGTGGGGTTTTAACAAAGGTCAGAATTGTGAAATTCCTAGTTGCAAGAACATAGAAGTATCCGCGCATATTTGAGTGCATATTTCTGACAACACATTACAATACAAAATACTGCATTTCTACTTATAGTCCGAAAGAGAATTAAGAATACTTATATTCCGCAAGAGAATTAAGTTCTACTTATATTCCGCAAAATAATTAAGAGTACAATCTCTACATAATAAGTCTCAAGATCCTAGATGGGTTGCCCACTAATATAGAGCAACTTGAGTCTTCTCTTAACAACTAAATTTTTTCTAAACTTATTCTGCAGCCTCCTCAATACTCATAATATTCATGCCATATCGAGCTAGTCTCAAGTCGCATAAATTCCACGGCTGAATTCCTTGAACTTGCCTCGGATGCGCATCGATGTTCTAGTAACATCTATCAAATGGGGGAATAACTAATGCTTAAACCTAAAAATATACTCTAGCTTAACGCTTCGTTCGCAACGAGCCCTTCTCAAGTTGCTCTTCTGAGCTCAAATATGTTATTTTAGCGTTTTCCTCAAAGATAAGCCACGAATTAAGCGCCACTCCTCATGGGTGCGCCACAAACTAGAAGCAATGCCCCAAAAAACGCATTGAGCCTTTGATCAAGGCTAACCTTAGCCTTTTTTTCCCATTAGCACTAGGCTGGCACCAGCTGTTTGGCTTAACACCACATTGGTGCTAGTTAGCCACCATAGTGCTAAAAGCGCCAACTCCTCTTAGCCAAGCTTATCTTAGCTCGACGCGTCCTCAATCAAGTCTCCATAGTGCTAGCATCTCATCTAGTAGCAACCATGGCCTTAACACCTTCACCTTAGCGCTAACCCTAGCGCTTAAAAAGCGCCAACTAGCTTAATGCGGCCTTAGCTAGCATCTTGGCATGATGTGGCCCTGAAAAGAACATCCCTAGCTGATGCGCCCTTGGCCAAAGCGTCCCTAGTTGAAGCACTATAAATCCTAGCGCGTCCATGGTGATGCGCCCACTAAAACACGACTTCACCAAGTTGATGCGCCCATGCCTGACGCGCCACAAGACTTGCGCGTCCCATGCTTGGCATGTCTATTGGATGATGCGCTACTTACCTCGGACAATCCGTTCTTAGCTAGCGCATCCCTTGGATGATCGCACCCTACCTCCGCCAATCCGTCCTTAGCTAGCGCACCCTTGGCCTAGTATGGCTAGCATGTCCCATAGGCCTACCACGCCCTTTATCTAATGCACCCCATGTCTGGCGCATCCCTAACTTGGCATTTCTACTTGATGCACCATTAACCTAGCGCTGATGCGTCCCCAGCTCTAGCAAGTCCCTAGTTAGTGCGTCTCTAGCCTGACGCAACACATATGGCCAATACATCCTTGGCCTAACGCATCCATACTTAGCGACTTAGCCACAAACACATTAGCGCTAGCACTCTAGTGCTAACTATACTACCTAGTTGAAGTGCTAACTTCAAACCTCTTTGATACTAGCTTCCTAGCCCTAGTATAATTAACATTTACTAGAAGCCATGCATATTGGCCTTAATCCTGGGACGTTAGCACATTAGCCTTTTATACTGAAAAAGATAGCACATTACTATTTGTGCTAAGTAGATAGTACTAGCTTTGCTAGCTACTTACCTCAGAAATACGCTTTTCTTCTTAATATTGGTCCAATACCAAATCTTGTATGATTTTCTAATATGTCTTCTTGCTTAAGAATCCCTCTACAATATTTGGCCTCAAATACCTCTCAGACTTATGCTAAGTCACTTCTAAGCTAATACTTAGTTATTAAATGTGCCGTGTTACTCCCAAGTAAGTATATGAACACTGAACTTTCCAGACTCGACACTAATCAGTATGATTATCAATCCAGTGACTTATGCAACTTGCCTCACTGATTTAGCAAGTCATTTGATTTGACTTGACTTAATCAAAACAATAGTGGCTTATGACTCCACTATTTCCACGAGATATCAAATACAACACATGGGAGGATTCTCATTGGGGTATTGGTATGGCGGTCTATGGCAATCGTTCGTTGTAGCAACATATCCACGAACAAGAAGGTAATAAGTAGTGAGACGGTACAAAGCAGTTGAGAAGATGAGGAGTACTAGTATGACAGGTCCTCCTTACTTTCTGGACACAACCCCACTACAATCTCCACCTCTGATAAACACATATTTGTGTCTAATTTGATATCACTTCTTTATTCTTGTTAGCCCTTATTTTGTACTAATATTGTATTTTCGTTTGTAGGTATTTTTGAGAAATAAATAATCGTGAAAAATTTGATGAAAAAGTGTTAAAGGCAACCCTCATTTGGATAAGGGCACTCCGTTTACTAAAGGCACCCATTCTTTGGTTCAGGGCACCCACTTTTTGCTTTTCAAATTGATTTTTTTGGCGGGAAATTTTCATTTGCAACAAGAAGTTTCTGGGTTGGACTGTGTTGAGTTTTTCTCATATTTTCTTGTTGGATTGGATAAATATCAATCTATTAAGAATATCCAGGGCTGGTAATGAGCTTTGATTCGAAAACAAAGGAATTTTCCACGTGACGTTTGCAAAACATAGAAACAAGATATTCACGGGATTCTCTCCTCTTTTCCGTGTTAATTTTGGAGGTTGGCGTGTGTTTGGAGAATGCTTGACTCAATCTTTGATGTGCTGGAAACGTACTTGGAGAGAGCAAACACTAGTTGACATTGTGAGAAGCAATGAAAGGAAATTATTTTCCCATGAATTCCCGTGAAGAATAATGAATTTATTACGAAATTATTTTGAAGATTTCATGGTTTGTTAAGTATTAAATGGAGATAGGGGATCAGAGAAGGATCAAAGAGTATTGGGGAGAGCTCAGGAGGTAGCCAGATCACCGGGAAAAAAATTACAGGAAAAATAGTTTTCTGCTGGTGAAAGAGAAGAGGAGAACATAAAGCGTCAGAGAAGTATCGATGATAGTGTCGCTGAAGCAGTCTTACTTCAACAGCTCCTGAAGTCTGTTTTTTCTCCTGTTTTCTTTTCTTTCTTCTGTAACGCAGAGAACACTTCTCTGTAACGCTTATAAGCGTATCAAATCTCATGTGTTACTATTATTTCACCATTGTAAGCACTTTTTGAGCTATGAAATATATTTTTGAGGGTTTTTCTAATACAATGAGCTAATCTTCATTACTGGGGCGACGGAGGAAGCTATTTCTCCAATAATTAAGTGGTAATTTTATTTAATTAATTTATAGAATTCTTTTATAATTATTTGCCTTGGTTAAAAGTTGATTTAATGATTTTTATTAAGCAATTATGATTTCGTTAGATGGTACACGCTTGGTATAGGTTTTAGAGGTTCCATGCTTTTGCTATACAATTTTTGTTTTAAATATCTACTTTTTGCAATATTTAGAATCAAATTAAATGTAAGAATTGCATGATTATAATTATTGAATTAAATCATTTTAAAATTTGAAAAATAGTGGAATCTTAGCCTCAGTTTACTCTCAATTTTATTATCAATTTTATTTGAGTTTTGTTATTTTTAGTCTTAGAAATTAGGTTTAAAAACAAATCTTCACAAGTCTTGAACGAACTTTATTTACCACTATTTACAACCATCAATTTTTTGCGCCGCCGACGCGGACTTGTTTTTAGATTTTTTTAGGTTAATTAATTTAGTTAGATTTTTATTTTATTTTTTATTTGTGTTATTTTACGTTTTTGGGTATTTTCTTTGTATTACAGGTTTTGGATCAAAAAGAAATTGGGGCTAAAGATTATATTGATTGATTAAAGACTTGGAGTCAAAGACAAAGCCAAAAGAACGGAAAAAGAAGACAAGATTTTAATTTTTATTTTTATTTTTTTAGTTAATTTTTTTTTAGGTTTTTTTTTAGAAAACTGTATTAGAAAATTCTTATTATTTTTATAATTATTCTAGGTATTTTTTTGTTATTTCTTATTTTTGTACTTTTTGAACTTTATTATTATTTTAAACCCTAAGGAAGGGTATTTAAATATAAACTACAACATGGAAGGACGACAGTTACGATATTGTCTCGGCCCCTCGGGTTCGTACATTAACACAGGAGTTGGTGGCCCAAGTCGACTACAACCGATTCATCCCCCGTCTGCTACGGGAGGTAAGACTCGATCAACCCACGAATCCCCTGCAAGTGGGTTTACTGTATTTCTTCGTATGCATATATGTTGAGGAATTGAATACGGATTTATTTTCTAGTAAAGGGCAAGGATTGGCCATATAAGATAAGGACTTGGATTTCATCACCGTTTCCTTCTTGCCCGCCTTAGGAACATGTTACCTAACGCGAACCTAATCCTTAAAATTTGACTAGAAAGAAGACCGATAGGGTATCGAGCTTATTGGAAAATCATTCAAAAGGATTGTATTGGTTACTTTGTTAGCCTAACTTAAAGTTCAGGAAGATTATTTTAAGTTGATTAGAGCCGCCTTGTAACCCAGGGAAAAGTTTCCAAAGAGGCAGGGTTATCAAAGCTCCTTAGAGTTTATCCTGCTTCTATTTGACTTAATCTAATTCGGACCGTTCTGGGAGATTCGCTAAAACTGTAACTAGTTGCCTTTTGGAAGAATAGAAGCTGGTCTAGAAACAATTTAAGTGGAGCCATCATGCTTTTTGTTTGCTAGATTCAATAGGTTTGATTTGGTTGAGTCGGCCTTGTTTGTGTTTGTTTAGAATTCCCTTCCGATTCGGATTTATTTATTTGCGCGCCCAGGCCGCCTAAAGTCTTGAGTGAGCGTTCCTGGAGAAGAGATTGTATTGGTCGTTCGATCAGTAACGAGAATAGAAACTCTGTTTTTGAAATTGAGAATTTAGGAAACTCTTCTTTTAAGAGCCCGATTTTTGGAAACTTTAGTTTTGAGAATTTGTCTCTTAGTGAGGAAGTTATTCCTAATTTTCAGTTGTGCCAGAAATAGAAACCTTAAAAGATTTGTTGAATCCCACGAGGACTTCTTGTCCATCATGTATCAAGTTAGCTGAAACTCAAGCCAACTATGAGTTAAAACCTGAGACCATACAGATGCTCCCAATCTTCTTAGGAAAAGAAAATGAAAACCCTTACTTTCACATTAGGGATTTTGAAGAAATATGTGGTACCATAAGAATTCACAACACGTCTGATAAAGCTTTGAAACTTAGGTTATTTCCTTTTTTCCTGAGAGACAAGGCCAAATCTTGGTTATATGGTTTGCTATCTGAATCCATCGAGACATATGAACAACTAACCGCTGCCTTTTTATCTAAATTTTTCCCTAGGCACAAAATATCATCTATTAGGCAGGAAATTTCCACATTTGTGCAGCAAGAGGGAGAATCTTTGTATAGGTATTTGGAGAGGTTCAATAATTTATTAATACAATGTCCCCAACACTGTTTAGAAAAGGTTAGACTAGTCCAGATCCTTTATGAAGGGCGAGATTATCCAACAATGACCATGGTTGAGTCATTGTGTACTGGGAGTTTTGATAGTAAAACTATTGATGAGGCAATTATATTTTTGAATGAAATTGCCGAAAAGACCCATCAATGGGAATATAGTAAGGAACCCCAGAGAAATTTTTTACTAAACAGAGGCAATGTCAATAGGGTAGATGGAATTCTTGAATCAGATCCCAAAATTGCAGCTATAAAAAAAAGGTTAAAAGCCTTAGAATTAAGTCAATCTAGTTGTGGAATAGATCCCAAGTCATTTTGGGAAGGACAGACTGTTGAAGAGAAAGCTCATGCTCTTTACAATAACACTAGATATGATAACCGTCAGAAGCTTGACCCATTTCAGAAACCTATAACCCGGGTTGGAGAAACCATCCGAACCTTTCTTGGTCTAAGGGCCAAAATCAAGGTCAGTCTAGTAACTCTCAGTTTCTCCCAGGTTTTGGTTATAATAAGAATCCTTCTGGACCAGCACAATTTCAGAGCCCTTCGGATAAGAAGATCATGAGTTTAGAAGAGTCTCTCACCTTTTTATCTCATAACACTGATAAGTTTAAACAGTCAGTTGAATAAAGTTTAGAAGACAATAAAAAGATGATTCATGCTAACTCTCAGGCTATTTACGATTTACGAACCTAGTTTAGTCAGTTGAATGAGTCTTTGAGAGAAAAAGGCAAGTTCCCTAGTCAACCACAACCCAACCCTAGAGGAGTTCATGAGTTATCTTCTGGTGAGAAATCATCAAACCATGTGAATTCAATTAAAACCCTTAGGAGTGGTAGAATGGTAGACAATAAGGTAACCTTGCCCGATAGTGAATATGTTGTAGTTCACTCTTCTGAGCCTGTAGCTAAAAAGACTTATAAAGTCTCTAATGAGTCCAATGTGGTTCCCGCTGAGCCCTATTTTATGCCCAAATCACCATTCCCACAACTTCTAGTACCAAATAGGAAGGAATCCAACTTTAATGATATACTGGATATTTATAAACAAGTTAACATTAATCTTCTTTTATTAGATGCAATAGTTTCTTAAGGATCTTTGTACGCGAAAGCGAAAGCTTAGTATACAGAAAAAAGCCTTTATAGCTAGTCATGTGAGTTCAATTATCCAGAACAACACAATTCCAAAGTACAAAGACCCAGATTCCCCTACCATTTCTTGCACAATAGGTAACTACCGTGTAGAGAAAGCGTTACTTGACTTAGGAGCTAGTGTGAACTTACTTCTGTATCATGTGTACCTCCATCTAGAACTTGGTGATAGGTCTGTAAAAATTCCTCGTGGTATTGTCGAAGATGTTTTTATTGAGGTCGATAGGTTTATTTATCCTGTGGATTTTGTTATCCTAGATACACAACCTGTTCCTGACCCAGAAAACCAGATACTTGTGATATTAGGTCGCCCGTTTTTAGCTACATCTAATGTGATCATTAATTGTCGAAATGGTATTATGAATTTGTCTTTTGGGAATATGACTATTGAGCTGAATATTTTCCATATTAGTAAGCAACCCCATGAGCTAGATGACACATGCATTGAAGAGGTGAACATGATAGGAACATTAGTTCAGGAGTCATTACCAAACATCTTATCTAAAGATACATTAGAGAGTTGTTTAACCCATTTTGGCTTAGATTTCGACGATGTTATCACCAATGACCAAGTGAATGCTCTGTTAGACTCCACCCGTGTGTTAGATACTAATATATGTAAATCTAAGGTTGAACCACTACCATTTTCTAATTCTACCTTAATTCCTTCTTTAGAAGAGCCTCCTAAGTTGGACCTCAAACAATGAGCCTCCTAAGTTGGACCTTCTAAGTTGGACCTCAAACCTTAATTCCTTCTTTTAGGCCCATCTGAGACTTTCCTGTAATTGTATCATCCGACTTGGATAGTGATCAGGAAAGTAGGCTAGTGATTGTACTTCAAGACAACAAGAAAGCTTTAGGGTGGACCTTAACAGACATTAAGGGTATAAGTCCTACTGTTTGTATGCATCAGATTCATTTAGAGGACGCCACCAAAACTTCTAGGGAGATGCAACGTCGACTGAACCCTAATATGAAATAAGTAGTTCGAACCGAGGTGCTTAATTTGTTAGATGAGGGTATTATCTACCCCATTTCAGATAGTAAGTGGGTCAACCCCATTCAGGTTGTTCCCAAGAAATCAGGTATCACTGTAGTCCAGAACGAAAACAATGAGTTAATCCCAACCCGAGTGACCACGGGGTGGTATATTTGTATTGGCTATAGAAAATTGAACAAGGTCACAAGGAAGGACCACTTTCCCCTTCATTTCATCAACCAAATGCTAGAGCGATTATCTGGACATAGTCATTATTGCTTGTTATATGGCTACTCTAGTTAGAATCAGATTGTTATTGCCCCAGAAGACCAAGAGAAACTACTTTTATTTGTCCCTTTGGTACCTTTGCGTATAGATGCATGCCTTTCAGGTTGTGTAATGCACCCGCTACTTTTCAGTGCTGCATGATGAGCATATTTTATGACATGGTAGAACGGTTTTTAGAGGTCTTTATGGATGATTTTTCAGTGTTTGGTTCATCGTTTGATGAGTGCTTGCATCATTTGACATTAGTGTTGGCTAGATGTAAGGAAAAAAATTTAGTGCTTAATTGGGAGAAATGTCACTTTATGGTTCGATCAGGAATTATTTTAGGGCATATCGTATCTTCTAAGGGTATAGAGGTAGACAAAGCCAAAGTTGACCTTATTAAGAATTTATCGGTTCCTAAAACCGTAAGAGATATTAGGCCATTCTTAGGGAATGCAGGTTTTTATCGTCGATTCATTAAGGATTTTAACTTGATTTCTAGACCTCTTTGCAATTTGCTTGCAAAAGATATTAAGTTTATCTTTGATGATGCTTGTTTAGAGGCTTTTGAGAAGCTTAAGCCTTTACTCACTACTGCCCCCATAGTCCAGGTACCTAACTGGAACCTACCCTTTGAAATCATGTGTAATGCTTCAGATTATGCTATTGGTGTCGTGCTAGGTCAACGAGAAAACAAATTACTTCATGTGATTTACTATGCTAGGAAAACTCTGAATGATGCCCAAATAAACTACACCACCACATACAAGGAATTGTTAGCCATTTTTTTTTCCTTAGACAAGTTTAGATCCTATCTCTTAGGTTCTAAGGTCATAGTCTTTACTGATCATGCTGCTTTAAAGTATCTTCTGTCCAAGAAGGATACTAAACCTAGATTGATTACATGGATCCTTTTGTTACAATAATTTTCTCTAGAAATTAGAGACAAAAAGGGTGCAGAAAATGTAGTAGCGGACCACTTGTCTAGGCTTGTTTTTGATTTCCCTGATAATTCCCCTCCTGTGAGGGATAATTTTCCTAATGAACAACTTTTCCTTGTTTTCCAATTACCTTGGTATAAAAATATAGTGAACTATCTTGTTACTGGTTGAATGCCCCAACATTGGGGTAAACAAGATCGTTCTAGGTTTTTAGCCGAGGTTAAACATTTCTTTTGGGATGATCCTTATCTGTTTAAGTATTATCCAGACCAGATTATTTGGAGATGTATACCTGAGAATGACCAGTCCAGTATTATTTCCTTTTGTCATGATCATGCTTGTGGGGGTCATTTTATTACTAAGAAAACCGCTGCTAAGATATTGCAGTGTGGATTCTATTGGCCTTCGTTGTTTAAGGACACCCACCATAATTGTGTTACTTATGAGCGTTGCCAGAAGTTAGGAACCATTTCCCGTAGAAATATGATGCCTTTGAACCCTATTCTAGTTATTGAAGTCTTTGATATGTGGGTCATTGATTTTATGGGTCCTTTTTCTAATTCTTTTGGTTATTTTTACATCCTTGTCGCTGTAGACTATGTGTCTAAGTGGGTTGAGGCGGTTTCTTGTTGAACAAATGACCACAAGGTTGTGGTCCAGTTTTTAAATGATAACATATTTGCACGTTTTGGTACACCGCGGGCTATAATTAGTGATGGAAGGTCGCACTTTTGTAATCGACCATTTAGGATTTTGATGAAGAAATATGGTATTACCCACAAAATAGCTACCCTGTATCACCCACAGACTAGTGGTCAAGTAGAGGTTTCCAAAAGGGAGATAAAACGTATTTTAGAGAAAACAGTTAATCCTAATCGGAAAGACTGGTCATTGAGGCTTACTGATGCCTTATGGGCTTACCGTACTGCGTTTAAGACCCCTATTGGAATGTCACCTTATCGTCTAGTTTATGGCAAGGCATGTCACTTGTCTGTCGAGATAGAGCATAGGGCATATTGGGCTGTAAAACAACTTAATTTTTCACTTGACAAGGCAGGAGCTCACAGGAAGCTCCAGCTCAATGAGTTGGATGAGATTCGTAGAGATGCATATGATAGTCCTAAGGAGTATAAGAACAAAATAAAACTTGTGCATGATATAAATATTTTAAGAAATTCATTTTCTCCAGGTCAAAAAGTTCTTATTATGATACCCGTTTGCATCTATTCCCGGGAAGTTACGCTCTCGGTGGACGGGTCCTTTTATAGTCCGCACTATTTATCCTCATGGTGCTATTGAGATTGAGACACTGGATGGTAGTAGTTCTTCAAAGGTCGACGGTCAGAGATTGAAACCCTTTTTAGAACCTTTTCCTGCAGGTGGTGTTGAGGAGGTCCCTCTGGAAGACCCTGCTTACCTTGATTGACCTTCAAGGATGTTGTTGTACATTAATAAGTTTTTGTAGGTTTATGTTTTTATTTTTTTGTCTTATTCTCCAAAGAAGGATCGTTACGCTTCACCCAGGTACTACCTTTCTAACTTACCTCTTTATTCTTCTTATTTTTGGTATTGTACTTTAATTTGAAACATTGAGGACAATGTTAGGTTTAAGTTTGGTGGTAAGGGAGAAACTTTAAGTTGAAATAATAAAACTCCAAACTTTAGAAACTTGTGAACAATTCAGGATGACATTAACCATTCCAGGTAGATGGAAACTTAGTTCTTTTTCTATAGGAATTGGTGTGCCCAGCTAAATGGTTTATTCATAAAAGGATGCCTAGCTCAGGTGTTAGAAATAACATGATAGTTGTCACCATATCTCGGAATCTATCTTGACCATATCACCTTCTGTTTTTATTTTTGCTATTTTTGTGTTTCTCTAAGTTATTTGGTGGGGCACCAGTATCAAATTGTTATCACCGCCAGGATGAAGTGTTTGAGATCAAGCCCCATTATTATATTATTTAGACCATTATTAGAAAAAAAAAAAAAAAAAAAAATCGAGTATTGACACTTTGATAGCAATATATGTGTGTTCTCTCTGTCTCCATCGTCTAAGAAAGCGTGGAACGCAGGATCCATGAGAACTATCATGTACGATGCTGATAAGGAGCATGCGCTTGGATTCATTTGATATAATCATGTTGTCAATACATTCAAAATATTTTCAATTAATCGACCGCTGGGACCCTTGTATATACCAGCTGAGTCGATATTAGTTTAAGGAATAAGACTAGTGGGAGCGTATCTCAAGCCATTCATCCTGGCACTGACCTTCAGACAGATATGGGAAACACCATTCACCTTAGTCAACACGCGCAAACTTCATTTTGTCTATATCCATCTTCTAAATCTTTCCATGTGATTGTACTTTGATAGAGAAACAAGATATTCACGGGATTCTCTCCTCTTTTCCGTGTTAATTGGAGGTTGGCGTGTGTTTGGAGAAGGCTTGACTCAATCTTTGATATGCTGGAAACGTGCTTGGAGAGAGCAAACACTAGTTGACATTGTGAGAAGCAATGAAAGGAAATTATTTTCCCATGAATTCCCGTGAAGAATAATGAATTTATTACGAAATTATTTTGAAGATTTCATGGTTTGTTAAGTATATAAATGGATATAGGGGATCAGAGAAGGATCAAAGAGTATTGGGGAGAGCTCAGAAGGTAGCCAGATCACCGGGAAAAAAATTACAGGAAAAATAGTTTTCTGCTGGTGAAAGAGAAGAGGAAGAACATAAAGCGTCAGAGAAGTATCGATGATAGTGTCGCTGAAGCAGTCTTACTTCAACAGCTCCTGAAGTCTGTTTTTTCTCCTGTTTTCTTTTATTTCTTCTGTAACGCAGAGAACACTTCTCTGTAACGCTTATAAGCGTATCAAATCTCATGTGTTACTATTATTTCACCATTGTAAGCACTTTTTGAGCTATGAAATATATTTTTGAGGGTTTTTCTAATACAATGAGCTAATCTTCATTACTGGGGCGACGGAGGAAGCTATTTCTCCAATAATTAAGTGGTAATATTTATTTAATTAATTTATACAATTGTTTTATGATTATTCGCCTTGGTTAAAAGTTGATTTAATGATTTTTATTAAGCAATTGTGATTTCGTTAGATGGTACATGCTTGGTATAAGTTTTAGTGGTTCCATGCTTTTGTTATACAATTTTTGTTTTAAATATCTACTTATTGCAATATTTAGAATCAAATTAAATATAAGAATTGCATGATTATAATTATTGAATTAAATCATTTTAAAATTTGAAAAATAGTGGAATCTTAGACTCAGTTTACTCTCAATTTTATTATCAATTTTATTTGAGTTTTGTTATTTTTAGTCTTAGAAATTAGGTTTAAAAACAAATCTTCACAAGTCTTGAACGAACTTTATTTACCACTATTTACAAAACCATCAACCTCTTCCTAACCTCCATGACTTACGAGAAATCAGTGTATCTCCTTTGAATTATAAATAGATGATTCTCATCTATTCAAAATAAAAACAAGACAACCAGTCAGGAGAAACTAAACATACAAAATTATCAATTCATCTCAGAGATAATCCTTTCTCCTTCATACACTACTCACCACACTGATATTTCTCAACCTTCTTTGTTTCTCTCCCCTTTGTGATCGAAGTAGGACGTGAACGACCATTTCTTGATTTAGGCTCGTCCAGTTCGAGATTGATCTTTCGAACCTCCTTGAAAGTACGATTTTACTGTACATTTGTTTTCACCCTAAAACAACAGGTTTCATCATCCGTTACCAAACAAGCTCGTCAATTGATTATATATAACATTTAATATTTTTCATATCAATAACCCTAAAGCATCCTACAGCAGGTTTACCCCGACAAAACTCCTTTTATCATCAAAGGCGCAAGGGTCACTCTTTGAATCCTTCTCAATGAATAACTTGGCGTAAGAGCAACTCAAGGTTTACCCAATGAATGCAATTGTTTTTGTAAGTTGATGTTATTCTAAGCAATCCAACACAAGAGTCATGCAGATTTTACTTAGGTTAATCTTCTACATATAATCACATGACAACATCCCGTTGTTAACAACTATGATGTGCTACTTATGATTAGAGTTCTTCGATGATTCCTTATATCAAACCCTAATTTATCTTTAAATATAAACATGCGATTATTCAATTTTTCAACTTAAACAACAAGTCTTCAATCGTACATGGAGATATTAACATTAACAGTAGAATATAAACGATAAAAGAGATGATTAACATTAAAACTAATCATCCAGATTGAATTACATATCTAAGACTTCTAATTACATCCCTAACAAATAGGAAAATTAGCTACTCATGGACTTAGTAAAACCCATGGAATATATACAAAAGATGAAAATTGGTTTCCCCCTAAGGGTAAACCCCTAAGTTCTTATGTAGAAGATGTAATACGAGAGGTAAAAGATTATCTCAAGGTGTATAATGTCTTCTTTTATAGCCTTCAATGATTGTCCCTCAAGTATCCTTTCTTTATAAGGTCTTGATTCCTCCCGGGACCGTATTTCCTCAATTTAAAAATCAAAATACTCCAAAACATGTCCAAGAGATTTCCCATAATGATCATGGTTGTTTCCCACAAACCGTGCCGACTTTAGGACCAAAATAGCTCAGAAACTCTGTCCCAAAAGTTGTTATGGTCTACATGGTTGATTCCCAACCATGCCGATTTAGGGACATAAACACCCAAATTTTCTACCTCTAAAAGTGCTATGTTCGACATGGTTCCAACCTTGTTGATTCTTGCGTTGTAGATCACTTTTTCTTGTTTCGGCTGTTTTTCCATAACTTATTTGTCTGAACTCGGAATGACCTCATTATTTTTACGTTGGTCTCGTCTTTTTGTTATCTACAAGATGGTAATAAGAACTTATGGATTTAAACATGTTCCACTTGGTCTTTGATTCTTCTTCAGTTGTAGCACTTCACTTTCTTAACAACTAAGAGTCAATTTCACTTCTTTTTTCGTCCTAACATGAGAAACAAAATTGAAGAAAAAAGTAATACAAGGTAGAATGCAAGAAATATAACTAAAACAAGTATATATTTTCCTTTCCAAATATGTAGATTATGCACCTATCATAATAGATTCAGAATCACTCAAATTTGTATAGTCCGATCTTCAAATTTCGAGTGGTCTTGTATTATAAAAGAAGGACCATGGAATAAACAAGAACTTACCTAGATATCTATTAGAATTGATGATATCATCAGTCTAATAATTAATTCAAAAATGTCATCACAGTCTCATCTCATCTCATCTCATCAAGTCCTTAGAACTTGCCTTAATAGACAACCAATTGGGATTCGTAAAAAGGTAAGAAGGAAAACATGTAGCCATGTTTCAGATGGCAGCAAAAAGAACAAAGTTTATAAAATCATGATTTGGAGGCACCCCAAGAGATATGAAGATTGGAAACCTTGATGTTTCAGCTGCATCAATATAAAACAGCGAGTCGAAAAATTCACTTGATGGGGCTACATGGCCAGTAACCCAAAGAGGATTAGCCGGACATGGAGGGGAGCCAACATAGCTAGTTTAGGAGGGGAAACGTCGAGCCATAAAGTCGTTCTATCGGACAAACAAATCACTACTCACTGTTCAATTTCAGTGGTTCACAGTCACAGATGCAAGAATCTCAACAGACTAATAGATCATTGGGTGACCCAATCAGTAAAAACCACCACCCCAACAGCAAGAATGAAATTGAATCATTGCCATCTACAAATACTGTTAGTGATCTCAATAGACAACGAACATAATGTATTGTAATACTACTATGTACAAATGAGAAATCTTCAGATTTCAACAGAGTATATCAACTCCTACAGATTTCAACAGAGTATATCAACTTCCTACAGATTTCTAAACTCTCAGCTATTAGCAACTTTAGACAATAAAACAAAAGCAAAAATTTATTGCAGACGACTATGTTTAACCATAAAGCTTTATTCTGGTTTGGACAGCAGTTCGGCAGATAGGGCATACTTGAAGGTCTTGTCCACACTCGCAGCATGTCTGCAAAATTGAGAGCAAACAATGAATCAAGAAAAACTAGAATGATGAGGAAAAGAGTGAAGCATTGAAGGTCAAGAAAGAAAACCTGATGTCCACAGCCAAAAGCCATATCTTTTGGGTTGGTGAGACAAATTGAACAGGCCTGCAGAGGAATAACCAAAAAAATTAGCCGCTAAAAGACGTGGTGGAACCTTTTTATTTCCTTTAAAATACCATTGAATCATTACTTCAACTAAAAGTAAGTACAAACCAAATCATCTTCATACCTTATTATCAAAATCAGAAAAACTTGCAGGTGGGGCTGTGCCAACAGATGGTTTATGTCCAGAATAGGGTGGTGAACTTTGCTTGAAACTGCTAGAAGGACTGGGACTGGGTTTAGTGCTACAAGAATTTCCCGCTGCTGCTGCACTATAAAGAGGTGGAGGAAGAGGAATCCTTTCTACAGCTTTGCTGTTTTTAGAACTGCTTGACCGCAAAATAAAGTACCAGGTACCAGGTACCAGTTAGATTATGTTCCAATTCCCATAGCCAAAATACACGCAATGGACTAAAGAAAAAACGTAGAAACACAAAGGAAACAATCATGATTACCCCAATAAATTGAGATCTAATGTTGCTTTGTACTGAGAAGGGATTTCCATCAAGGCTGAAAGAGCGAACTCTGTCTCTTTTTTCTTCTCTGGCGAACTTTTTGACATAATTTCTGTGAAGTTCACAAACTGGACAGGAAAATACAAGCACAATTAAGCCTTTGCAGTAAAGTGTGACCGCAAAGCATACAGATTAACCCAAGCAAATGGTGCATACCTGGAAATTGTCGAAAGCACGAGCAGGGATGTTATCATCAAATTCTTTCATCATCTCCCATGGCCCATCGCCAACTCCGACTAAAACAATTGACAATGGGTATTCGCTGCAAAGAACATGTTTTTAAGAACACGGCTTGACCAAGAATACATACTTCACAGAAAATTGCAATATTTAAAGGAGCCAACCTTGCTTTAACAATTGCGTCTACAGTCCTTTGCTCTTGTGGGCTTAGATGGCCGCGTTCAGTATCAACACTCCTTGTAACCTACAATTACCCATGGAAAATGAAATAAGCCCAAGACTACTGTCAAATTTGGAATAGTACATATAACCTAGATATCAATAGGAACATTCATCTATACTGGCACATATAACCTGCAGCCACCTAGGGAAAATGAAATAAGCCCCCCATTAACTGTCATTTAAAAAAAAAAGTATGACCTAGAAATCACTAGGAGAATCATCTATACTAGCACACATTCAAATTCAACATGTATACACGGTACACCCCCCACTAAATAAACCCCAAAACAGTTGCAAAATCGTCAAAAACAAAAAAACTCTTGACAAAAGTCTAAATTACCTGCCCATCAGCAATTATCAACAACACATGGTACTGACCACCACTTTGTTGAACAATTGTAGTAGCCATCTCAATGATTGGTGCAAATGATGTTGGTCCTGCCAGTCGTAGATGTGGTGCTATCTCTCGATATCGTGTTAATGCTTCCTCAAATCCAGTACAAGGTCTTTCATATGGATAGAAGCTAAAAACATCTTGATCATGTGTTGATGCTATAATATTAAATGGAAACAAATCAAAACTTAATAGCCTAACAAGAAAAACAAATAGCAACCTAACCATAACAAGCCAAACTGCACATACCATCTCCAAAACCAAAGCAGGGAATAAGATTATCCTCATCGAAAGCCGATAAAGTTCTTCCAATAATAGATATTGCTTGTTCGTAAGGGTTTTGGAAGTTTCCAATGTGATGTAAGCTCTTCCTATTGAATGACCTTGCACCTAAATAATAGCCAAATGTATAGTTTAGTTTGTTGAACTATATGCCATAATACAACTAAGTTCCAAACCCTATATTAAAAACAAACCTGTCCATTCGTTGCTCTTTGTGAAATCAATACCAACAATAAGATTAGACGACTCAAGTCCAGCTTGAGCAAGAGCCTCAGTAACCTAGTAAAGAACAAAAACAAGAAAAATAAGTCACGTCTTAAATAAACAAGAACAAAACTCAAAAACCAATGTAAACCCACAATTTTACCTCTTCTAAAGAATTGTAATTATCAGCTATTCTTGAATACATCCTATCAAATCTTTTCTGCGGTCTTCCATCTTGAACACCCCCGTTACTTTGCGGTGGTGGTGGTGCATAACTTTGTGCAGGTGCATAGTTCTGTTGTTGTGGTGCATAAGCTTGATTGTTATATGGTGATTGTTGTGGATGCCATGATGCATCACTCGAGCCATATGATGATCGTCTCGATAATGATTTCGAACTTTTACCTCCCATATCAACAATCTATAAAAGATTTCCCTCCTCCAACTCTCAACCAAACTTTTAAAAATCCAATCAAAATCTTCAACTTTTCTTCACAAGAGAAAGACTTAAACAACGCCTAGTACAAACAAAATAAAGAAATCAAGATACTTCAGAATAACACAACTTTATATACTGATGAAAATACCTACTAACAGATTTCAAAGCATTCTTCTCGCAAAAATCAATGAATCTTTATATTTAAACTTCAATGGAAGTGACTCTTAGAAAACTGAGACTGTGGCTTTTAAATAAATAACCCTAATTCGATAACTCCAAATTTTAACAAAACCCTTAAAATCCGTGATTTTCTTGAATTTGAATTCTAGTATAACACAAATTCCTTAATTTCACTTTACCTAAAATACCTAAAACTGAAAGGATCGGCATAGAGAGAGTAGAGAAGATACATAAACTAATGCTCGCATATTAATTTATGGGACAAAAGTGTGATTTTGATGAAGAAGATAGGATAAGTTTAAGAAGGCCAGAAGGGTGTATCATTTTTTGGATTTTGACGAGGGAAGTATATTTTGTGTTGCAAGTAATAGTGAAAACAGTAGGAAATTTCGTGTGTAGACAAAGTTAGGTACTTTTTTATGGAAAGTTGGTCATCTTTAAAGAGACAAGTGGATACTCACAATTATACGGGAAATGCTAATTTCTCCGAGATTCTCCCGAATGTTTTCTCAAAGGTGGGTTATCATTTTTATTTCAGTCGGGAAAAAATTTGGGAAAATATCTTCGAGGAAACTAATATGTCCATAATTATACTATTGACAAGAATACTCAATCTGTTTCCTCTCTTTTTAGTGAGAGTAAGAGACTTAAACGCTGTAACCAGTGTGCTGTGATTTGGAGTGGTGGTTGTAGGTGTGATGGTGCAGGCCGAAGGGTGTATCATGGGTTGTGATAGGAGAGTTTTTGGTTTTAGTATTGTAGAAGTAGTTAGCTGTCAATTGTCTTGCATTCTGTTTTTTTATTTTAATAAACTGACTTATACCTTCTGTCTCTTTAATTGTAATGCATTGCATGTAAATGTAGTACTGCCTCTCTTTTTTTCCTCTCCTAATTCAGTTTTGTTATACGTAAGTTGTTAGCTATCATTTTGTGATTCGCACTATGTTTGTTTGTTGAATAATGAGTTGGCTGCTACATGGGTACCAATTTGTCATGGGGTTACAAACTCCATATCATAAAAGGTTATAAAGGTTAGCTGGGAACGGGGATTGGTAATCCCGGTGGAAATTAGTATCCATATATATTTAATTTTTAGTGAGAATGATTTAGAGTGGTGTATACTAAAGTATTTGATTCTGAAAATCAAATCTCATATTTACTATTCAACAAATCCATAAGTTTGTTAGAACAATCATATAAACGTCATTCAAAACAGAAATATTTAACAAATCTATAAGTCTATTAGAACAATCATATAAACATAAATCAAAGTAGAAATATGCATGATAGAAATCAAGATCATCCTCAAAATAATTGGAGTATAAAACGTAGACATTAGAGACCTCATAAGATAGGTGGTTGAAAGTTAATCTAGATGATTCCATTATTTCAGATACTAATAAATCTGGTGTGTCTTCTATTGTTCGAAATTCTTCAGGTGCCTTTGTGGAGGCCTTGGCCTACATATTAAAAGCTCGTGATGTTGATCAAGCTGAAGCTTTGAGTCTTTTCAGGATGTAAAATTTGATCAAATATAGAGATTTCTCCAAGGTAATCATTGAAGGAGACAACAAAGCAATCATGGAGGAAGTCAAAGATCGGAAGAAAGTTAAACGCAGATGGGAGAATCAAAATATCATGTAGGAATGCAAATCTTTAATCAAGAGGTTGGTGGATGTAAGAGTCAGTTTTAGTCCTAAATCGAGCAATCAGGCAGATGATGCTCTTGCTAAGTTTGTTAGAGTCTATAATTGTAATCAAATTTGGAGTAATCATCCTTTTTATGTTGTAATTTCTATCATCCCCGGAGATAAATATGATATATATGGAATTTGATAGGAAGTCTAGGTTGAGGGTTTGTTCCTTGAGGTCTAGCAACAACTGGTATAATGAGTTTAATTTGCATAGTCCTTTCCTAGTTTTCAATGAAATAGTTTTCTTTTCAAAAAATACAAAGAGAATGATTTATAGTGGTGATTGTAGGTGTGACATGTAGAGTTTTTTGGATTTTTAGTATATAAGTTCAAAACCGTTACTTGCATAATCTTAGAATATAATTAAAAAAAATATAAGTTTTGTGATAAATGCATAAATTACATATTCTTAAGATCAAATCCGTGTTTATATTTGTTATAATTCTTGCATATTACTTGTTTTACGTTTGTTTTCTATCTTATGTCTCATGTTAGGTGAATCATCCAAAGGCAATAGAAATAACTACAAAAGTGTTAAAGAAGTGAAATATACTAATGGAGAATGGCCAAATTCCGAGTGTAACTCATCGGAATACATAATTTTATACCTCCATATTTTAAAGGATGAAAAGAAAAATTCAACGTAAAAAAATGAGTTCATTCCGACGTCAGACGACTTTCCGTGTCGTATAAATGATAGGTGGAGTACAAACCAAGGACATTCATACCATGAACTCATATGTTGAAATCTAATTGGATAACTTATTTGAAATATTATTGATATTGTGAAGTCTTATTTTGAAATTTTAATTTGATGATTTGTTAGAAACAGAATTGGTATCATGAATTCATGATTAAACAAATGAATTAAATGATTTATTAAAAATAATACTTGTGTGATAATCTTGTTGGTTGATTGCTCGAAATCATGTCGTATACTCATGTTATTTGTTATTTGACTCATTGATATTGTTATGCATGTTTCGAGATTGGGAATGCATTCTCCTGAGTTGTCATCTCACTCCAATTGACATTCTTGCAGATTTCTCGGAAGCTGGAAGTGAAAGTTAGAAATGTAGCTTAATGATTGCATTGCTTGAAATGTAATTTGAATTAATATGTTTGGTTGAAAATGTGAACGGTGGTTAGTGGATTCATATGCTTATATTCATCTTATTTAAAAGTTCAATTATATTAAATTAGTTCAAATATATATGCATAAGTGTCGTTCTGACCCGTAACGCCTTGAGTTCGGATATCCATACACCCTCGTCCGGAACTCGGGGTGTTACAAATATTGATAGAAATTACAAGGAATTATCGTCTCTGACCTTGTAGTTCCACAAGATTACGATTTAATCTTGACTTAAATAGATATTATGAGGTAGAACAATTATGTTTCTCTAAAAAAGTTCGAAGAGATTAAAGTCTAATTGTTGAGAAATTCTTTATTAACTCTTTTCCTTTGAAGCAAAGATTCCCTTACTTTGATTGAAACATATTCGAAGGAAATCAAATAGGTGGCATCTTAGCGACAACATAACACTAGTCTTCATGAAGGATTGTGAAAAATATTTAAAATGGAATTGGTGTTCTTCTAGAAGATTTACAAAGGAAAATTCTAAAAAGAATTGGGATTCTGCTAGGAATTTTACATAACTGAATATAACTGAAGCAGAGTGGTTTTGTGGGTATACTTTGTCTATATTACATCTGGTCCAAATTTTGACATTAGGTAAGAGGTGTAACAACTTAAACCAGTGTGTATTCAGTTTGAACTAGGTCCCTAGGTTTTTCTACAAGATTGTAGTTTTCTTGTTAACAAATCTTGAAGTTTTTGCTTTACTTTTATTTCCGCTTATAAATTCTCTTATAATTAAAACGAAAGCAATAAGCACGTTAATCAACCTTGAAGAACTCGATTCTTGAAAGATAAAACAATTAAGACTTTTTTTTGTTTGAATTCGGATATTAAAATATATCATTCTGGGTTGTCCTTAGATATTAATTTTTGGGATCGTTCAAGGTGTTTGTCTTATAGGTTCACGGACGAAAAAGTTGGTGGTGCACTAGGTACCCTATACTTTTCAATAGTCTCTTCCAAGGTAGGATATGTTACCCCCACCCCCACCCTCCGTTGATCACTGTAATATCTATATTCCAAATCTCATCCTTTTGAATGGATAAATTATCATAAATTCGATCATAAAATAGGTCAGGCGTATTATAATAGGGTCTGGTTGATGCAATGATCTTCGTGCTTTGTAGTTTCCACGAACCTACTTCTATATCCTCATTATGTTTAGCTATACATTATTGCTTTTAATGTGGCAGACTATGAGAAACATGATTAGTAGCACAATTGTGATTGTTCACTTGCATACCCACCATAAGGTTGTTGTTGTGTATCAAAATAATCATAAGGTTTTGTGGGATATTGATCATAACCAAATAGTTGGTTTTGATAATACCTCTAGTATGGTTTGTAGTTGTCATAACACTGAGATTGAAAACCATATTAATCATGATTATGATATGTTTGATATTGTGTGTCATGCATGTTATTTATGAAGAGAAACATGGCGACTCAAAAGAAAGATAAAATCCAAACATAAATTTAAAACACATGCAAAAGTGATACTTAAAACCTGTCTAAAGAACTTACCTTCCGCTTTTGACGAGATTTGAACACCTTTAACGATTTGTTAACAACATAAAAACCTATAAACCTGAGATCACTAAGAAATTTTTCGAAAAGTTATAAACTACTAAAACAAATTAAACAAAATAACAAATCAATTAGCAACTACTTACCGACAACGGCGTAAAAAATTGATGTGTGTCATAAGTGTAAAAAATTACTTAAGATATTTTCCCACAATACTAACAAGTATATATAGTGGTAGTAAGGATATGTCCCACGAGGAGCTATGGAATTAAGATGTTATTTGGATTCACAAAATCATAATAAAAGATAATACTAAAAGGATTGGTAATTAATTAACCAAAAATACAATTAAAAAAAGATGATTAAGAAGTCCTCCGTCGTTACCAAATGTTAACTTTCGTTAGAATTATTCATCACTAACCGTAAGATAACAAATACGCTTAGCTATTCCCAAAATTCCTTGTATCACCAGAAAACATGTGTATGTAATCATCGAATTCTACCAATCT
Source organism: Papaver californicum (assembly GCA_023531435.1). Taxonomy (NCBI): domain Eukaryota; kingdom Viridiplantae; phylum Streptophyta; class Magnoliopsida; order Ranunculales; family Papaveraceae; genus Papaver; species Papaver californicum. Next base: position 205,369 of record JAJJMC010002728.1, on the reverse strand, counting down.
GAGCCACCAAGAACTACACTCTCAAGGTGTAACTTAGTCGAACGTTTTAGGGTTTGTGAATTTAGGTTAACTCCAGCAGTTAAACTCAGTAAGCTCGGTTCACTTACTGGTGCTCTTTTCACACGCAATTGATTCACATAATCCGTCTATAAAGTTTCACGTTTTTTACTTGTGTAAAAAGATGCTCGGCAAGATCGTCAGTTCTTTAATAGTATTATAATGATCAATAGATTAATTTAATTTATACACTTAAACAATCCAAAAATCAATCATAAACCTTAGATATAACAAAGACAAGTGATAAGATGATTATCACTCCAAATAAACTTGTATAACTAATTAAGCTTCACATTTAGAACTTTGAATATTCATTATCAATCAACAAAAAAATTATGGTTTCCCCCTAAAAGGGTAAAACCCCAGGTTTTGGAATATGGATTGGAATATCAGATGTAGAAGATTGATGATTTGAGCCTTAAATGTCTTCTCATATAACCTCTAATACTTGTCCCTCAAGTATACTCTCTTTCTAGGGTTTAGAATCTCATTTGGACCAAGTTTCATCAATTTAGAAATCAAAAACGCGTCCAAGGAGTGTCTCTCGTTGTGCCGGAATCGAATAACTCGAACCCTATTTTTCTAACGACTGTCTGAGCTTCAAATCAAGGTTTTTATGTCTCAAATAGGGCCTAGATTGGCATGTATATTCCACACGAATTTTTAATTTTTATAGCTCAAAATCTATGACCTTTTTGTGCCCAAAAGTGCCTAGAATTGGCGTGTAAATTCTTCCCCAACAACATTAACTAGAGCTGGGCAGCTTGTTTTTGTTTTGCTAATAACTTCTAGTGCAAGTTTTTGAAATACCCTATTACAAGTTCTTTTTCAAAACTATTTGAAGATATTTTGGACCATTTCTAGTATCCTTGGTGGACTCTATTGTTATTTTGATATTTACACACCTATGAGGTTTCAGTAGTAAGATGGATATCGAAAAAAGCAATTACGTGCACTTTTATGCAAGTTTTTGAAATAGCCTATTACAAGCACTTTTCTAAAACTATTTGAAGATATTTTGGACCAATTCCATTAGCCTTAGTTGACTCTATTGTTATTTTTATATTTATATATGTATGGGATTTCAGTAGTAAGATGAATATTGAATGAAGCAATTATGTACACTTTTGTACAATTTCTTGAAATATCCTATTACAAGCATTTTTTTTAAACAATTTTAAGATATTTTGGACCATTTTCATTATCCTTGGTGGACTCTATGGTTATTTTGATATTTACACACCTATGAGGTTTTAGTAGTAAGATAAA
>JAJJMC010002728.1:183765-204033 GCA_023531435.1 Papaver californicum | reverse complement strand
GTTATTTTGATATTTACACACCTATGAGGTTTTAGTAGTAAGATAAATATCGAAAGAAGCAATTTTGTGCACTTTTATGTACGCTTTTGAAATATCCTATTACAATCACTTTTTAAAAACTATTTGAAGATATTTTGGACCATTTCAATTAGACTTGGTTGACTGTATTGTTATTTTGATATTTACACACCTATGAGGTTTCAGTAGTAAGATGGATATCGAAAAAAGCAATTACGTGCACTTTTATGCAAGTTTTTGAAATAACCTATTACAAGCAATTTTCTAAAACTATTTGAAGATATTTTGGACCAATTCCATTAGCCTTAGTTGACTCTATTTTTATTTTTATATTTATATACGTATGGGATTTCAGTAGTAAGATGAATATTGAATGAAGCAATTATGTGCACCTTTGTACAATTTCTTGAAATATCCTATTACAAGCAATTTTTTTAAACAATTTTAAGATATTTTGGACCATTAACATTATCCTTGGTGGACTTTATTGTTATTTTGATATTTACACACCTATGAGGTCTCAGTAGTAAGATGAATATCGAAAGAGGCAATTACGTGCACTTTTGTGCAAGTTTTTGAAATATCCTATTAAAAAGACTGTATTAAAACTATTTGTAGATATTTTGGACCATGTCCATTAGCCTTGGTTGACTCTATTGTTATCTTGATATTTACACACCTATGAAGTTTCAGTAGTAAGATGGATATCGAAAGAAGCACTTACGTGTACTTTTGTGCAACTTTTAGAAATATCCTATTCCAAACACTTCTTTGAAACTATTAGAAGATATTTCAGACCATTTCCATTAGCCTTGGTTGACTCTATTGTTATTATGATATTTACACACCTATGAGGTTGTTGTAGTAAGATGAATATCGAAAAAAGCAATTACGTGCATTTTTGCGCAAGTTTTTGAAATATCCTATTAAAAGCACTATTTTAAAACTATTTGAAGATATTTTAGACCATTGCCATTAGCCTTGGTTGAATCTATTGTTATTTTGATATTTACACACCTATGAGGTTTCAGTAGTAAGATGAATATCAAAAACTTTGTTGATGTCTGGCATAATTCAATATTTTTGAATTTTGTAATTCCCTCTATGTTTGACTAAAAATAAATTCAAAATGCATCATAAATTCCTAGCTCCTTTTAGGAATTTTTTAAATCACGTAAATTCCCATTTTTCGCTCCAACAACAAGATTTACTCTTGACCAAAAATAATGACTTGGAAAATTAGAAAAAGACGAAATTTTTGGAAATTCTCCACAATCACATCAAAAGCAAATATGGTTATTTTGGTAAACTCAATCTCAACAAATATCTTTTATCTTGCTCATCAACACAAACTAGATCAAAAACCCTACCCAAAAACTCAACCTACTCAAAACAAACTTTCAATGGCGACCAATCCCCAAGTGAAAATATCGTCCATTACCAAGAAAATGCAAAAGGCAAACATTGGTACTAGACCTCAACGGAAATCTCTGATCTCACTTCAAGATGTAAGTGTTGTGGCTGATGAGCGGTCGAACAATCTCATAAGTAAATTTTTTTCCAAAAACATTGTGGAATTTTCTAAGGTGAAGGAAGAGATAAGGGAGTTATGGAGAAAATACAACTACAATGAAATTAAGGTGAAAGGAAAAAACATTTTTCTGTTCAGAATCAATGAAAAAAAAAACAGAGATATTATTCTAAAAAAAGCTCAATGGATCATTCATCGGAAGCTTATTGTACTAAAAAAAACATAACCATCATGCTCATGATTTAAACTTTTATCATCAAGTTTTCAGTATCAAATTTAGAAACCATCTAGTGGAACATTTAACCAAAACTGTAATAGATCCTATGATAAATGTGTAGGCACTAAGAATGAAGTTGATCATAAGAAATAACATCCAAAATATGGAACGAGCATGAAAGCTTATATTGAGGTTGTACTTAACAAACCACTCATGAGAGGTACTTGGATACCCAATGCTGCAGGAAAGGATGTTTGGATTCGATACCACTTTGAGAAGCAGCCAAAGAATATATGTGATCAGTGCTTTATCATTGATCACAGTGAGGAAACTTGTAAAGACACGACTCATGAACTCGAAATGGAAGCAATGACAATAGAGAAATTTGATGCTTACTATGCTAAACTGGAACAAGAAGTTAATGATTACTTAATGAGAATCAAGAAAACATGGATGTAGAGGAGTTCAACTTTGAAGATCCAAGGAAAAACAAAAGATTCAGAACTGATATTGAAAACTCTAGCAATGCCATCACAATTTCCAATACCCAGCAAGCCCTAAACTATATCAAAACAACACTGAAATCTCATTTCAAGATAATGGAAGTCACACTGAACTTTTTAGTAATATTCTTTTTGAATAAACTGAAGATGTGGAGGAAAATATTCTACAACAATTGATCAATTATTTCGATAGAAAAAGAACAACGATATAAGTTAAATTTCGGAAGCGATTGGATCGAGAGTATTTCTGCTCTGATACCATCTTAAATTTTAATATATAGATCAAAATTAATAAGGATATCATTGATTTAACAAACAGTATTAAGATTAATCAATAACAAATAAAATAAACAAAGATAAATAATTTACATACCAAAATCAATATAAAACATGTTTAACGTGGTTCAGCACGAATGACCTACTACACAGGGAAACCCCAGAGGGTGAATTATATTATTGATCATCAGAACATTCTGAGATGAATTTACATTTACAGTAGAACTCTTATTTATAGAGTTAACAAAACCTAGGAGATAACAAAATATCTCAATATTTTGTTTGACTAGGTAATAATATCCAGATAATTGCCTGCATAATTATCTTGATAATCTCTGACTTTATCTTCACTATAAATGCATTGCATGGTCACTTGACCTCTTCTTCATTTATACGGTCTTCACGGTCAACTCGATTCCTTGTATAAGGTAAATATATTCCAATAGGAGGTCATTCCAGAATCTAGAGGTCTAGTTAAAACTTTCTTTAAAAACCTTTCTATTTAGTATGTCATCCCTCCTACTTTGCAAAATCTACTATTGGAGATGAATTTATCTTAAATAGGGGTTTAAAATCTCATGTGTCATGAAAAAATAAAATTTGCACTTTCTATTGAAGATGCTCTAAACTCGACAACTTCATTTTGCGTAGATTCATGACTTCATTCCTTCTGGAAAGGGATATGGAAATAATATACGAATGATTTTGAGGGTTTATGGCTTTTCTATATTGTTGATGTTTTATTATCCTATAAATTTTGAGGGATGCTCCAAAATAACTTGGAGCTATTAATTTAGTCACCTCCAATTAAAGTGGTTATGGGGTGTCTTATAAATAGAAAATGTCAATGTTACCATTTTCACTAATACTAAACCAAAATATATTATCAATTTTAAAACTCATCTTTTCATTCTCAATTGCTTCCAAGGGAATTCTCCGTCAAGTTCAAATGGTCTCAATAAGGTAAGCTTCTACTACTTTTAGGGTTTAATTGCTTGAAATCAAAAAATTGATCAATTATTTTTCTAGGATTTACAGTTGCATGTCTCAGTCGGTAATTATAAAGTTGGTTTTATCTACAGATTATGCATGATTTTCTTTATTTTTGAAGAACATGAACCATAATCATTAGATAAAATTGATATTATCTAACGATTGAACTTTTAAAATTAACTTGGTTTTCAGTACAAAAACTTCAATATAATCGGTAGATAGTTTGAATTCTTATCTATTGATTATACCTTTGGAACCGACTTGATTTTATGTACAAAAAATTCAATATGATCGTAGATAGTTTGAATATTTATCTATGGATTATATCTTTGAACTTTTATCAATAGACAATTAAAGGTTTCAGACTCAGTCGATTATAACCTAAAACCTAGGTAGGTTTTCTAAACATGAAAATCAAAATAATCAGCAGATAAGTTTATCCAATTCTATAATAAAAAAAAATTAATTTAAGAAAGAAAAAAAATTGGGATTTTTTTTAAATTTGGGATTGCTTTCATAATCGGTAGGTTTCGAATTTGATTAAACTATCAACTATAAGACTTCAAAATGATAAAATTAGTAAAAAAAAATATCAACTTGGGGGGTACTTATATAATTAGTAGGTAATTACGAACTTGATGAACCTACTGATTATAGATTGATCTTAGAACATAAGTGTATAATCGGCACAAATCAAACTTTGTTAACTGTCGATTCTGGTACTGCATTTTCTGCCATTTATCACATACAAATTTCATACTTGAGTTCATTAACAATACATGTTTATTTGATGCATTATTATCTTTATTTGGGTTGTATGATTTTATAATGACCCATCCCTCCACCGATATTGTTCTCACTTAGCCACTGAGGTTATCCAGCAGTGTGGGGTTTTTAACGGGCACCGCTGCGGTTATCCAACATCAACTTCTCGGGAGGTCACTCATCTCTGGATTACTCCAACCCTGGCACGCTTAACTGCAGAGTTTTTTTGCCAATTATGATGAAAAAGTCTTGGTGTTAGGAAAAGACAAACCATTACCTATATTCTATTCAGCAAACCTACCTGCTGAATCGGGGTATTACAATACCACCACCTTAAAGTGGAGTCATCCTTGACTTCAGAACATATAGCCTCAGGTCTCCGACGTTCCTGCCACTCATAAGACCAATACCTGACCCAACTCGTTTGACACAGTCTCTCACCATCAACAGGTGATCCGACGTCGGCCCTGATACCATTTGTAACGACCCGACCCTCTCACTGATACTGTATCCACTTAGCCACTGTGGTTATCCAATTGTGTGGGGTTTTCAACGAGTACCACTGCATTTATCTAACCAGGGAAGGAGCTAGCTTAGAGCATGGGTGTGCAGTTGCACACCTAACCCAGCTGGCTCCCAAGCCCAATAGTACATATTTTTGGTTATTTTAGGTGCAAAGTAGCATCCCAAACCCATTTTGCACCCCCCTAAAATGGGTTAAGAACATTTTTACACCTCATCTCCTGAAAACCTGCCTCCCCCATGTATTCAGCATCAACTTTCTGGAAGGTTACCCATCCATGGATTACTCACGCGTCGAACACGTTTAACTGTAGAGTTTTTTGCCAACTCTAAAGTCAATTGTGCTGAAAAAAACTCAAAAACGATATCATAAATTTTTTCCCGAAATTGGTGGATAAGGTTCCCCATGTGCCGATTCTAAAATAATCAAATTCAAAAAAATTTATGGAATTTTTTTTGCCTAGAATCGGTGGATGCTCATGCATTTATCCATCGATTCTAAAGTTGACATGTTTTTGACTGTTTTGCTCACAACTTCTTCATCTGACGTCAGAATGACCTCATTTTTTTTGTGTTGAACCCGTATTTTCATTATCTATATTATAGAGCTAAGAAATACTTGATTTAGAAAATTTCCATTTGATGTCTTACTCCCTTGGATGTCTTACTCCCTTGGATGTCTTGTAGTACTACGCAAAGATGGATGGAAGTAAAACATCAAATGTAACCTTTCCAAATCAAGGAATTCTTAGATATATCTTGTACAAAATGAAAATACGAGTTCAACGCAAAAGGAATGAGGTCATTCCCAAGTTGGACGAAGAAATTAATAAATTACGAGCAAAACAGTCAAAAAATGTCAAGTTTACAACCGGTCGATAAATGCATGAACATCTACCGATTCTGGGAAAAAAATATCTAATTTTTTTTTTGAATTTGAGTTTTTTAGAATCGGCACACGTGGGGAATCTTATCCACCGATTCTGGGCAAAAGTTTATGAAAACAACTGTTGTTTTTATGTTTTTTTTAAACAATCAGTCAATATGAATGTCAATATCACCCGATTCTAGAGTGTAATTTTTTAAAATCGGTTGATATGAACACCCTATACGCTAATTCCTCATTATCTTCGTCAATGAAGCACATCAACCTATAATCGATTTACGAGGGCATGAACATCTACCGATTCTTGGTTGATGTTCTTCATTGACGAAGATTATCAAGAACAATCGGCCATCATGTGCTTTATTAGCTGTTTGTTCTTGAACCCAAAAAAAATTCCAAAATTTTGAAGTCAAAAATATAAAATTTGATTTGAAAAAGAAAAAGATTTTAGTTTTTGATTGGTTTTGAGGAAAATAGAAATAGATTGGAAATATTAAGGATATAAATATAATTTTAACTAGTGAAGGTAATTTAGTAATTTCACCTTTTTAGACATCCCTTATCCTCTCACATGGTGAGAACAAAATTGAGTAGGTCCAAAATAATTCGCGTAGGCGTAAAATTAGCCAAGTTTACAAAAGATAAAAAATCAAGAAAAATAATCACACATATTTGGTATATGGAGAAAAGTCTAAGAGCGTCCATAGTCATGGGGCGGACTAAGCAGCAGATGATAAACTAAAAGTTAATTTTTTTTTGGTATAGTCCATAAAGAAGCGCAATGGGAGAAGAGTAGACTATACTTGGACGGACATACAAGTAAGCATACATTTAGCGTCCGTCTGCACCTGAGAATAAGCGCACATTTAACGTTTGTCTTGAGGTTAGATTTAGATTTAGGATCCGTCTCATTTTCTTTTTAGACGTATATTATATTCACGTCTATATCTAAACGCTTATTATTCTAACGTCTACCCTCATACGCTCATTATATTAATATCCCACTATATTAAAAATTAATTATACTCGCTCCTGATATCAAACATTCATTATATATACATCTGAAATCAAATGTTAATTTTATATGTACTCCATCAAATTTAATTTTGTTCCAGATTTTAGATCATAAAATGGTCTAAAATCTTTAAAAAACCGACTAAATATAACTTTAGTACATCCTACTATAATTGACTCAACGATCAATTTTGAGTATAGTCAATGATTTTAGAGCATCCACAATCACACGATTATACCCATCGATCAAAGATCAAATTTTTTGATCTTTGATCTGGGTCAAAAACAACGGTGAATGATCAGGCGAGGTCTTAGAGTACCGTTTGTGGGTAAGCGAAACATCACGATATCGCTTGGAAAGACGGACGAGATACTAATACTTCGCCTGGTACAAGCGGGATTGTGGCTTACCGCCTGCGAAACAAACATACATGCGAAATCTCAACACCTCGCCCACTCCCCAAGCGATATCTAAGTATCACGCTTGTACATGCGAAGTTCCAGAATCGCGCCTGTGAATTGTGCGAAGTAATCGTGTGAAAAATAATCCGGGCGAGATGCTATAGTACCGCTTAAGCAGAAGCGAGAGACTAGAGTTCCGCCTACTAAGCGTGCGAAGGATGTGTGTGGGGAAATAGACGGGCGAGATGCTGGACTCCCGCTGTGATGTAGGCGAGATTCCAAGCTCTCGCCTGTCTATTTCACCGTTTTAAAACCCTAAAAACTCTTATTTTTTGTTTCATCTTCACCTCGCCCTCCTGTTACCTAGCCGAAACCCTCCCACACCCCCATTTTTACAACACATCGATCCTTTGACGAGAACCCAAAGCTTCGTTTCTCATTTTCATACTTCGCTCAAACATATTCCAAGCGAAATCAAGGTATATCTTCTATAAACCAAAATTGAATTTACTTGTTTTAATTTGATATGCAATTTAGATGATTTCGTGGTTAAATTAGTTGTATATGTTCTTTAATTACCATATTATAAACCCATTATTGAATTATGAATTTGTGTTCTAATTATAAAATTGAGAATTTATTTAGGGTTTTTGTGCATGTTATCAATTAGGTTTCAAAATTTGTTCCCTTTGTTAAATTGAACATACAATACGAAATTGTTGTAGCTTAATTTTAGTGGGTTTGTGTTTAATTTTTGATTGAATATAGTATGTTGTGTAGAAATCAAAGGAATTAGTTTTGATTTAATTTTGAAAATAATGTGTATGGATATATTTGAAATTGTGTATTTTGTCATAGGGTTTATGATAAATATTATAAATTGGGTATACTCTTATTGATGATTATTTGTTGTTGCCTGTATATAATTTATTAATTGGTTGTTTAAATTTAATTGGGTTGTGGTTAAATTGTCGATATGTATCGAATTGCTATTTTATGTAGATTCTGAAGATGAATTTCGATGATATGTATCGAATAGTTAGAGTGCCAGGACATCCACATGGGTTGAGTCAGCTCATCAGGATAGAACCTGAAGATGGTGGAGTAGTTGATCCAACAAGGGGGGTTGATTTGGGGGGAAAGGGTAGTTCAACCATCAGTGGTTGACAATCGAATGTCAGCTATAAAGGATAGAACCGATTTGTTGGTTAGGATACTGACTCGCTCGATTGAGTCTAGGGAGGTGATGAGCATAGAAGAACAACAAAGAGTTCGAATAGTGTTACAAGAGATAACAACCCTTTGTTCTGGTGAAAATTAAGATCGCTAGAACAAACTGAATTTGCTAGTTATGGTGTTGAACTTTATGGTGTGTCCCTTTATCTTTCAAAGTGTTGAACTTTATGGTGTTGAACCTTTTTAGTTCTTTTAATTTATTTATGAATTTATTTCGGGGTACTACAAAATCAATTTGCAATCATCAAACAACCCGCACGAATGTGGAATCCGGACGTGTTAGCGTATATAATGAAAACTGTCATTATTCTACATAATATGATAGTGGAGGATGAACGTATTCCCGGTGATTGGCCGCATGAATATGAGCAACGCAGCCACGGTGCTCCAGTTGTTATTTCAAGGGACAACAGTGCTCAACTTTCTAGAATGGTGAAGGACCAACGCAGACGTGCAGTATTCGATAAACAAACTGGGGTTCGTTTGAGAAATGACCTGATCGAACATATATGGTCATCTGTTGGGGAAGAGTGAACTTTTATATGGGCTTTGGGGGTAAATGTGTTGTTAGTGGACCCGTGGTTAAAGCGAGAGTTATCTTATCTTTACTTATTAGTCGCGTTATATTTTAATTGTTCTTCGAGTCCAGCTAGTATTAGAAGTAATTTTAAAAAATAATTCTAAATTAAATTTTTAATTTAAATTAGGAGTCGTTAAAAACATAAAAATCTATTGGTTAAAAAATATACTGAAAATTCTAAATAAATTGATCAAAATTAAAACTCAATATGACAATGGTAAACAATAATCCGGACGTTATGATTGGTTTAATCTTTTCCTCAAAATTTCTCCCTTCCTCAGTTCGATGTACTGTCTTGATACATCATCCATTTGGGAGATATCCATCGTCATTATACGGAATTCCTCTTCTGCTTCTTGCCTAGCTTGTATTGCCGCAAACTTTGCATTTGAATCAGCTAATTTAGCTTCAAACTTTGCTTTATCATTAGCTAATTTTGCTGCAAACTCAGCTTCTCTTTGTGCCATCTTCATATCTCTTTGTTCGTTACATTTGGCGTTGAAACTTTGTTGCTCTCTATAAATATTTTGCATCATTTCCTGTTGTTCAGCAAATTTTGCTTTCCCTTTTTTCTTCTGTCGTTTCGCCTTTTTTTTTCCCCATTGGACGGATTAATGTGTTGGGGATATCTCCAAGGTCTTCATAGGCGCTGGGACCATCAAGGCTTAAGTCTGGTGTGTCCTGTACGTCCTGAGATTCGTTGTCGTAATCAGACTCTCCTTGTGATGAATCGAAAACAGATGTCGACCTTCTGGAATATTTAATATTATCTAACATAACTGTGTAGCAATCTTCATGTTTAAAACTTCGACCAGTTGCTTCCTTGAAAAGCCTACGTACTTCTGTGAACTGGTGTTTCAATTCAATGTTGTTAAAGGATATACATTCATATAGATTAATGTAATAAGCATAATTAAACTAGTTGTTACCTTATTTTCGGGGCCCCATCCAGTATGATGTTCCCTTTCGACTTCAGCCTCCTTTGCAGACATAAGCGCCACATCCTTACTTATAATTTGAAATCGTTTCTGAAAGGGAGGTCCAACTACGTTCTGGCATAGAAGGTATAGCTTCTTTCATCCGACATAGTATACGAGACCATAATTTATCTTCACATTGATCAGTACCAATGCTACAATCTTGAGAAATAGACAAATGAATCGTACACATCGTAACATCTTCAAAAGACGAAAAATTTGGACCTCGTGGTTTTGATGGCGCCATTTTACTAATTGATTTCAAAACTTATGAAAAACCAACTTTAGAATTTTCAACTACACAATGTATGAGTTTAGTAAAATGCCTTTGGTTTAGTATCCCATATATATAGGGTAAATATATAGCCGTTAATCTGCCAACGGTAACATATCAAAGGAAACAAACATATTAACGGTCACACCTGAGCGAGGCCTTGGGGTCTCGCCCAACTCCAAGCGAAGCTTTGGAGTCTCGCCCAACTCCAAGCGGAGCTTTGGAGTCTCGCCCAGGTCCAAGCGGTTCCTTGTAGTGCCGCCCAACTTCAAGCGACTCGGTAGCATCTCGCCCGTGTTCGGAAATTTTAGGCGAAGTCTCTGCTATTCGCTTATGAGTAGGCGAGCTTCTGGTTACTCGTCTGGTGGAGCGAAAGTTTAGCATAACGCTTGAGCTGGCGAAATATCAACTCTTCGCCCGTGTTTTTAAGCGAGATGTTTGCCCTTCGTCTGTTCACAAGCGAGAGGTTACAATTTCGCTCGACTATAATTTTTAGTCCACGATCAGCGACTTCTTTTAATCCTGAACAGTGATTTTCAACGATTATAACCCAAATATAATCGTACGGCTGTGGCTGTTTTTCACCGATCATCGATCAAATGTAATCTTTGATTGTCAATTTGATCGATGATTGGAGATGCTCTTGTAAGACTATATTTTTTTGTAATCGAAGAAAGTTTGGTGGAGAATGCAATATCACTTTTCCCACTCCAAAACACAGCCCAAGGGGTATGTCTCAAAACAATTCACTCTTTAATTACCAATGCACCTCAGATCAACATTTCAAAACTCATCTTCCCTAGCTTCAAACCATTGGATGGATCTCATAAAACTAAATAAACAAATCACAACCGTCAAAAAAATTTTAGTTGACTTAATAAACGATAAACCTGAGGTGGACAATAAAACTGACCGACAGAATATTTTCGTTCGGTTTAAGTGGAGAGAAGAGAAAGAAGAAAGAAAAGTAAAACAAATAAGTCTTTGTTTAAAAGAGGGAAGAAGAAGAACCAAAAGAGAGTAAAATCGGAGAGAAAATATAATCCCGAAAACCCTAGATTTGTGATCCGATGAGTGGAAAAGGAGAGAATTCCGATGAATCAACTGGGAGTGGGAGTGAATCATCTAACAGGACGGCGGCTGCGGTGGCGGAGGATCATCATGGTGGTGGTGGTGGTGGAGGTGGAGTAGCAAATGAAAAACAACATAAAGAGAAATCAAGAATGAGTAAAACATCATTGATTCTATGGCATGCTCATCAAAATGATGTTGGTGCTGTGAAAAGATTACTAGAAGAAGATAAAACACTTGTTAATGCAAGAGATTATGATAGTAGAACACCTCTTCATGTTGCATCTCTTCACGGTTGGGATCAGATTGCTAGTCTTCTTCTTGATCATGGTGCTGATGTTAATGCTCAAGATCGATGGAAAAACACTGTAATTACTACCTCTTTTTAAGATTTTCTTACATCAATTTCATTTCGATGCCGAACGAGTTCAAATTTGGGAATTTTAATGTCTGATTATTGATGCATTGACATAATTTAGGGAGCATTCATTTTAGCTGTTTGAATGTAACTGAGGTTAATTAGCAAGATGAATCTGAGTGTATTTTTGAAGATTGAAATCACTATACTAGTAGACTGATAATGTTGAGCACCTCAAACAAAACTGCTTCTTCTTGTTTGCTTTCGGAATGCTCTTGGATAGAGATCATAATATGAGAGAAAGGAGGATGAATTGCAGAAACTGTTAGCTTATTGAATTAAATACTTTTTTTTCTTCTAAATTGGTTTATTGTTTCTTTCGTTTTGATTGTATATAATCTTTATTTTTGCTGTTTAGTTTAAAACTCATTGATTTTATCCAGAGTGTTACGAATCAAATTAGTGAAACCCTTAAATATGAAGTCTGAGGATTTTGTGTGCCTAATTTTAGATCTCAGTTCAGTTTAAGTGTAGCTAATGTAGTTTGCCTTTTGACAGCCCCTAGCTGATGCAGAAGGAGCTAAGAAGCACGATATGATTAAGCTTCTGACGGATCGTGGTGGCAATTCTTATGTAAGTCGAGGACTTCTATATTTATGCATTTTAATTTTTGATTAGTAAACTCTAAACATGTCTTCTGTGTGATAGTGTAACAATATAATTCTTGTCTGCCCTTACCTGCTAAATAAATGCTCCTACTGAAATATTCCGGACAATTGATTAGTGGAAAACTTGTCCATCTTGGTTTGGTATTAATGGTTGCATTCTGAAATTGTTTTTTTCCTTTCTTGGGATAGTTAGCTCACGTGTTTCTTCTGCAGGGACAAACTGGAAGCCATTTTGACTCGAAGCCAGTTCCACCTCCTCTCCCCAACAAGTGTGACTGGGAGATCGACCCTACTGAGCTGGATTTTTCGGTCTCAAATCTTATAGGAAAGGTGAGCTTCTTCTTAGTTCTTTTCTTTTTCCATGAACTCAAAATGTGAACACAGCATGGCTGTGAAGGCATCACCATCATGATATCTCAAGTTGATCTGCTTGTTGAGACGATACTGAATAAATAAGTAAAGTCGAAAGTAGTGTAAAACAGTTCCAGCAATTTAAGAATGTTTTATTCAGTGGGTTGCTTCTGGGTTTAGTTATATATATGATGTTCGACATCCTAAGTTTAAGTTGTCAATCTGTTCCCATTTAATTTTAAACATATGTATGCTCTTACAGGGTGTAGTTTGGCACTTTGAATTATTGTCTTGAGAAACCATAGTCCCCTTGATTGTTTACATTTTAGATTTGGTCGCTTATCTGCAGGTTCAGTAATTCTGATGAAGGATGCCCGGTTCTTCTTTAAAAAATCATTCATCTACACCGTTTTAGTTTAGATTTGTATTTTGATTCAGGCATGGTTAGAATGAGATAGTAGTATGGTAAATACTGGATGTGCTTACTTTTTTGGAGGCTGAATTTCTTTATTGATGATGATAGCTTATGCTTGTAGGGCTCTTTCGGTGAAATTGTGAAAGCTGGTTGGCGTGGAACACCAGTAGCTATCAAACGTATTCTTCCATCTCTTTCAGATGATAGATTGGTGGTGTAAGACCCATTGTGTTATAGCGTTCTTTAGTCCTATGTCTTTCTTTGTGCTTTAACCTCCACAAGAGATAATGTTATATCTCTAAGTATTTATTACCTGGAGAACCTTTTTGGATCATCTGAAAGTTTAACACTTATTTTTGTGATTCAGCCAGGATTTCAGGCATGAGGTCAATTTACTAGTGAAATTGCGTCACCCCAATATTGTCCAATTCCTTGGAGCAGTCACTGAAAGGAAGCCTCTGATGTTAATTACCGAGTACCTTCGAGGGGTAATTGATGCTTATAATCTAAAAACTTTCAGTGAAGCGCACCTAATATTAATCATATGCTCTTCATATGAAATACCTTTTTTAATATATTCTTTTAATTCAACTGTCTCTTCTGTGCTGGTTTTAGGGTGATCTTCATCAGCATCTCAAGGAAAAGGGTGCTCTCAATCCATCAACAGCTGTTAATTTTGCATTAGACATTGCCAGGTATTCCAAGTTCTAAATGTACTCCTTTTTGACTCTTGGTAAAACATAACTGCTACTTTTCTCATTGCAAAATCTGGTCATTTATATGCAGTAGTTGCACAATTACTAGTTATATTGAGGATACTGGCATGGTAAGAAGAATGCGATAGTGCGGAGAATTGGAGAATATACTGCCAGTCTGCCACAGTTGATAGCCCAACTGTTTTGTTAATTTTCAAATGACTTGCTCAATTGCATCTGTAGTCTGTACTTAGTTTGTTTTGACATCTCTCCAGTCTATATAGTGCAAGAAATTTATGCTTACGTTGACCACCTTTCTCTGCCTGAAAACTTGTTTCACGTTGCAACAAGTTGTGGACCTTAATTTATTGGCGTCTGCTGTCTGGGTGGTGAATAGTGTGGTTCAGATGTTTCTTGTACATGTTTATTTCGACAAGTTTGCCAAACATCAGACAGACTACAATCTTAGATGCATAAAGTCTACGTTGACCACCTTTCTGTGCCTGAAAACTTGTTTCACGTTGCAACGAGTTGTGGACCTTAATTTATTGGCATCTGCTGTCTAGGTGGTGAATAGTGTTGTTCAGATGTTTCTTGTACATGTTTACTTCAAGTTTGCCAAACATCAGACAGACTACAATCTTAGATGGGGAATATATGTAGCATAAATTTTGCTCATGCAGCTGGATTCTGCTTGCAGATACAAACAAAGAGCTTATTTCAAACACAAATAAGTGGATTCTTGCACACATTCTATTTAGTTGCTTTGATAAATAAAACGGATTGAAATTGAGCTCAATACTGATTTGAATTTATGATGTTACCGGAGCAGGGGAATGGCATATATGCACAATGAGCCAAACGTCATAATTCATCGAGACCTGAAAGCCAATCAAATTCAAGATAACATAAAGACCAAAGATAATGAAAAATTTATTTAAAAAGGTATACTAGATACTGTTGAAAGCATCAACCTACCTTGGCTTTCAGGAATGTTCTCTTAGTCAACTCCAATGCAGATCATTTGAAGGTTGGGGACTTTGGATTGAGTAAGCTCATCAAGGTGAAGAATTCTCACGATGTATACAAAATGACCGGAGAGACAGGAAGCTGTAAGTATCTATTTCAGGGACTTTAAATAAATGAATTCTTTCATGCTTAAAGCTTATTTATCTTCATTGTTTCTTGTTCTCTATCAAAAGACCGGTACATGGCCCCTGAAGTTTTCAAACATCGGAAATATGATAAGAAAGTTGATGTTTTCTCTTTTGCAATGATATTATATGAGGTAAAATACTTCCTTTCTCAAGTCCTCTTTTTGCTGTAAAATTACCAACCTAAGTTATATCTATTATAAATTCTTTGCAGATGCTTGAAGGAAACCCACCAATGGTGAATTATGAACCATATGAGGCAGCAAAGTACGTGGCAGATGGACATAGACCCGCCTTCCGTGCAAAAGGCTACCTCCCAGAACTGAGAGAGTAAGTCAATTGTTACGCTGTCTTATTGATCAGGTTCAGTATCATCCTGTCATGAGGAAATGGAATTCTCACATTCTATGTATTGTATGTTTTAGATTAACGGACCAATGCTGGGCTGCTGACATGAATCAAAGACCACCTTTTCTTGAAATTCTCAAGAGGCTCGAAAAAATCAAGGAAAACCTAGTACCAGAACACCATTGGAGCCTCTTCAACTCATCATAGTAGGTGGAGGTGTCATTGGGATCCAGTGGTAAACTGGCGTACGGACCATCCTGGGGAACAACCCCTTTGGTTTTAACTCTCCTATAACTCAGTTTCCAAGCTTTATTTTTCCCATCTACTCATGAATTACCCATTCATATTGTTGATTTCCGACAAGGGGTTGAAAGTTTTATTGAAGTGTGTTGTTTCTGGATTGTGAAGATCATCCCGAACGAAGGTTGAAGTGTAATTAGAATTCTCTTATATCAATGTAACATCTCATCTTTTATGACCCTTATATACAAACAGAACTGACTGTATGATTTATAAGAACATTTTTTTTTAATTTCTTTTTATGAAAGACCAATCCATTGGATTAAACGACAGCAGTTGCATGAAGATTATCTTTGTATATGCATTCTTCGCAAAGTTTCTAGAAGCCATTTCTGCAACCTAAGAGAAATGTTGGTTCAAAATCTCGGACGAGGCGAGGAGCCGTCGGTCAAGGCAAGGAGCCGTTGGTCAAGGCGTGTTATTCCTAAGGCTTCTATGTCCTCTTTGATAAAAAAAACGAGGAATAGAGTCAAGGCGTGTTATTCCTAAGGCTTCTATGGCCTCTTTGATAAAAAAAACAAGGAATAGAGAGCAGAGAGGAATTACATTGTGGAATATATTTGGTAATCTTTTTCATTGATGATAAAACGATGCCTTGACTGCAATACACTACAAATTTTTCTGACTTAAGACTTCTCAAACTTGAAGCTTCAGTATCCGTAAGGTCGTATATGATCCCTACTTCTGGTAGACCAACTCCTGATGATTTTGCAGTTGAAGAAATTATTTTAGCATTTGGAGGTACTGGATATTCTTTGGAATGACCTGACATTTTGAGAAACCCAGTATCATCTTGCTCCCAGATTACTTTAACCAACCGCCCCCCCCCCCCCCTACCCTTCGGTATCTGCAAAAATAAGTCACCAACTAATCAACTTTCCGTTGTAAGTAAGCTAATGAAAGTGCCGATGTCACTGTAATACAGTGGTAATAGTTATTGGATATGATGATACCAGTGACTTGAGTTTGAAACTCGTCAGCATCAAATTCTAACTCACCCGTAGTTTTTTCCCAGTTTTTTCCCAGATTGTGTTAGAGTAACCACGTTGCCTTCATTCAAACTTCAAAGCATTTTCAAGCTCGGCTTTTTTCGCAATATTCAAGAAGACCTCTTCTAGTGTTGTCAAACCAAGTTGGATATCTCCTATTCCAAACTCATTCTTTTTGTCTTCAAGCTTATCAAAGAAATCCTGTCTCCAAACACACAGTACAAACATCAAGTTGAAGAAGCAGAAAGACAGTTTGTAGTAAAAAAAATGGTGATCGAATAAAGAAGGGAGAGAATTTGCCATGTTTACTGATAAAAATTTCTCTTTCTGACGAGGAATGACTTATTCTCCTCTTTAGGTACCACATCCAAATGCTGCAAGTTTACGTCTCATGTAAGTTAGTACTGCATATGGACTTAAAAAGGAAAATTGCTTCAATAAATAATAAACATCACTGCCATACATGCTTGAAGAACTGCTTCACAGCCAAATGATGAGGTTCATCAGTGATTGCATCTCCATCCACGGGAAATTGTCTTGAAGTGCTCTCCGCAAAGCTAACCGCAGCAACTTAACCAGTCCCGAACCGTGATTTCAGTCTTAGTGACGTTCCAATGCAACGGAGTTTCCCCTTTGCAACAATCGCTATGCAGTCTCCTAATGTGTCAGCTTCCTCCATAGAGTGAGTTGTCAGAATAATCGACTGACCTTTCTTCGCGTCCTCTATCACGTCCCATACATGTCTACGGGTAACTGGGTCCATACCCGTGGTCTGTACATCAAAGGAATACTTTCAGATACCCATTGGAGGCATCTATGGTACATATCCTATTTGGCTATTGAACCACCTAAAACTGGAATGTACGAAAAAGCTCGCCAGTTGCTGTTCTGGTTCACTATCGTGATTTGCGATTCTAAATGGCAGTTCCATCCAAAAAGTAAAGTACCTAGGATCAGAAAGTAGTAACAAAGAAAAGGGAAGCTAGGCTCATGTTCTATACTGAAACAGGTAGTCTGCTCTTCTGCACAAACTCGTAAGGGATTACTAAGGAGTATCCGTAAGACCCATGAATGCAAAAAGAAGTGCAATTATGATTACCGGCTCATCCAAAATGACCAATTTCGGATCCCCATAAGAGCACCAGCAACACTGCTGCAGATAAGCAAGCTATAACCTATTTGGAGGTTAAAAGATTCGAGTGTCGTAATTTAGCTCAAGAGGGGTTTATTTTAATTTGAAACGGGCCAACGATCCAGACATGTAACTTTGTAGCATGGTCTTCAGATTTTAGCCAAATTTCATCGTTTAGGGTTTTAAAGAGGTGTTTTTTTTTTTAGGAAAGTTTTTGTTTTGTTAATAACTTCTTCGTTAAGAGTCCGTTTGGGTCGCCGTTTGCAGGAAATAGTTTTATTTTACAAGTACTTTTATTATTTTTGGTCGACCAAAATTTGCAAAAAATAGCAAATTAGGATTTGAACCGGCTTATGAGATTTTTTCATCCTTTCTTGACTAGGGTTTTTCCCCAAGTCTATAAAATAGTCCTCCATATATTGTTTTAAGTAGTTAAATTTGATTAATAAGAATTATTTTTTTAAACTTGTTCAAGTTTAATTGATTATTATTTAAAGTCGGGAAACCGAAGTCTAAATAATTATCGTTGTTCATAGTCGATATTCCTAGGAATATTTGAAGTCTGAACAAAACTTCTCTTTATTTTCTTTCAGGCCGTGGGTTATAGGCCCAAAGGTGTCACTATCCAAGTACATTAAACCCAACAAAACAAATTTGACACAAAAACCCATTGTAAACCAATTGTCCATATTACCTTTGCTTATAATACAACCCAAATTCATTAACAAAAACACGTTCGCGCACCCCATTAACCACGAAAAACTCTTCCATTTCCTCGTCTTCATCTTCATCATCTATTGCCAACATTAGTCGATTCAGACATTGAAAAGATTAAAAGATAGAAATCATCATCAGTAACAATTTCATCATCAATAGCTTCGTCTTCATCATCATCGTCTTCATCTTCATCATCATCGTCTTCATCTTCATCATCAATAACTTCATCATCAATATTGACGAAACGGTTGTTCATCATCATCAGTAATATTTTCAACCTAAAATCAAAACAAAATCATAGATCAAAATCAAAAATGGTTTCATCATCTGTTAGGTTTAGGTTTCATCTGTTTCGAAATCAATCTTTCATACTTAGGTTCAAAGATAGAAAGTTTCAAATCCATTTGTTTTCACTGTTATTTATTTATGATTCAATTATGTTCAGTTTTGGTTTCATCGTTTTTTTTCGTTCAATAAAATTACAGATGAAAAAAAACGATGAAACCTTTTGGGGTTTCATAGTTTTTCTTTTTTCATTCAAATAAAAACAAAACAGATGAAAAAAACACTATGAAACCAAAAAAGGTTTCATAGTTTTTCTTTTTTCATTCAAATAAAAAAAACTGATAAAAACACTATGAAACCGATTAAGGTTTCATCCATTTCAATTACATTTTTCTGAAGAAAAAATATCTCAGCATATAAAAAAACAATGAAACAGAATAAGGTTTCATCCATTTCAATTATATTTTTGTGAAGAAAAAATGTCTCAGCATATAAAAAAACAATGAAACTGAATAAGGTTTCATACATATTTATTACATTTTTTGTTTCATCTTACTACAGATGAAACAAAACAAACGATGAAAACTTTTGGGGTTTCATAGTTTTTCTTTTTTTCAAATAAAATTACAGATGAAAAAAAAATGATGAAAAAACTATGAAACCCCAAAAGGTTTCATAGTTTTCCTGACATTTCACCAACAAAAAACCCAAATTTTGACAATGATGATATATCATTATATTTGTTGATGATTTTCGGCGATGACGATCTGGAGGTGTTGGTGATGTTTGTAGAGGATAGAAGGAGGAAGAAGAGGTGTTGTTGGTGGTGGATTTGGACTTATAGTGGTGGAGGAGAAACAATAACGACGAGGAAGCAATAGGGAAGGAGGAGGTGTTGTCGGTGAAGGATACGAAGGTGTTTTGTGGCGTGGAAGGTATTGTCGCTGCTGGTGATGGTGGCGGAGGAAGTATTGTTGTTGTTGGTGATGGTGGTGAGGAGAAGAAGAAGAATAAGAAAGGTGTTGGTGAAGGATATGAAGGTGTTGTTGTGGCGGAGGAGGTATTGTTGCTGCTGGTGATGGTGGCGGAGGAGGTATTGTTATTGTTGGTGGTCGTGGTGGGGAGGAGAAGAAGAAGAAAAAGAAGAAGAAGAAGAAGGAGAAGAAAAAGAAAAACACCACAAAATTACAATACCTAAGTTATATAGGGAAGGGCAACTCGGATATATTGAAAATAATTAAAAATCTAAGTTTAATTAGTATTAAGTAAAATTGAGTTTTTGTCTCATTTTTAATGAAAATAGTTTTTGTTTATAGAAGATAATATGAGAGGTTTTTTTTGTATAGAAAGTTTGTTCACCTTGGTTTTTTATACCAAATTTTGTTTTTCTTTTCTTTATTATCCGCTGCAACAAACACTGAGGTGACACTTCATCCCTCCACCGCAGCTTCCGGCTCTTACTCCTGCTGCACCAGCAAGCTTTACGTTTGCTAGTGATTCCTTAGCAATCTGCATTGCCAGCGACAATCGTATAAAGTTAACTCACTGTCACGGGCTAAGATTTTAGACTAGACCGTGCGGCACTTGAACT
>JAJJMC010002728.1:164582-183755 GCA_023531435.1 Papaver californicum | reverse complement strand
TATGGACCTAGACTCTTGTCATGGGTCGGCCCAATATGTGGGAAATGAGCGGGCCGTGACATCAAGCTGACATTTTTAGAAAAAAATAAAGAAAAATGGCAAACATGAACTACAGATTTTCAGAATCACAGAGAATGTACCGTGCTGAGTAAAGAAGGGGGTAGACCCTTGATACTTCCAAAGAGATGGAGGTGTTCTTCGCAGGATAGCTCCGTCCAAAGAATATCAAACTATATAAACAAGCGCACGCAATTTCAAACAATTGTCATTCTTTGGTTTTCAGACTACAAATTATAATGTTGTTGAGCTGAAAAGTATATAAGATGCAAACCTGAGGACAAACTCCTGTGAGTCTTCGAATATTTGTCATTCCGACTGAGCTTCTAACTGAATTTCCGTATATCAAAGCTGTTTATGGATAGCAAAATGAGGTGATTATCATATATGCTTATAGAAAACCATGAAACTAATATCCTGATAAAGAAGCCATTATCATCTCCGCCTGTCACAGGTATATTGCTGATCAGACAGTTTATCGTTGTAGTTTTTCCAGCTCCATTAGGTCCAAGAAGACAAAACAATTGATCCTTCTCAAAGTTCATCCATACGCCTATACAACATACTTGAAGCAACAACATATAAATTCAACTCATTTTGTACACAAGTTCGGGATGCTAATTTCTATAGCACGTGTAATCATGGCAATTGTTGTTAGATAGCTAGAACAACTCCTTAAAAGGTTGTTTTGGTTACCTTGACGGCATGGTAAGTTGAAGTTCTCTTTAATACACCCGCACCGAGTTTGATTGTCCCGGGATATGCCTTTGCAAGACCACGTATTTGAACCGCAATATTTGAATCGTTATTCATTTTGTAATCTTCCTTCATTTGGCCTCTCACCATGCGTTCCTCTTCGAGGACATCTTCATCAGTATCTTTGTTCTTTTCATCTAGTAGTGGAACTTCACTTGTGCTACTACCAGCTGGGAAACAAACAGAAAAGATTTGAGTTGGGCGCCTTTCTTCATGATAATAACTAGATAACATGGACGGAAAAAGGTCAAATGATTACCATCACTGCTTCCAGTCCAGTAGCTCGGGTTCAAGAAAAAAAATGACTGATTTTCCTACACCTGACGAGTTTGGGATGACGTTGTCCATGTAGAGTGTCAAAAAAAACCACACAATGAAGTTTGCCAATAACCATTTAAATGAACCAACCTATCAAAATTAAATAGTATAATCAAGTAAATGCCGATTTCTCTAGCTATTGTCTTCTTATACCAGGAGATCCCCAAGAAGATTGCAGAGATGGCATGAGTAAGGGTGCTTTAATAGTTAAATGAGAACATACCATTGTCATACACGGAGAATCTGGAGATGGACATTTATTTCTATCACTCCAGGTAATCCCTGTATCATCTTCACTCGTTTCCGTATTAAGCTTGGAAACGACTAGACCGTAAACATTAGGAGGGAATAAATTCCACGGAATTCTGTATATTGTTTCAAGACTTTCCCCTAGAAGGAGATTCTACAGCAACATAAACACCATCATCATTTTAACAGCACCAATATTGTGTACATCTATGAGCTTGAGACAGATCTTACCCCAGTAAACCAACCGACGAGAAAAATAAAGAAACCAACAGTATTTGCTGATGATGACTTGCTAAGGACAGTTGATTTCGCAAAGGCGAAACTAACCTAGCATCATAAGTAAGAACCATGCAACAAACAAAAAATAAAGTTATTTTCTTTAAAAAGGTGATTGTATATCAAAGGAAATCTAAGATACTTACCATACTGAGTTGAAACAGGAAGAAACCCAAGAACAGAATCATAAAACTATTGTGCACGAAAAAGTTGAACCCAGATATCACCCCTAAGGTAATAGTAACAAGTGATGAAATACATATCATAACAGTGTCCCGTACGAGCCACGATAACCAATACGCGGATTCATAAAGACCCATTATAGACATTGCCTGCAAATAATGTAAAAGGGATACCAATGCGCTTGTCATCAAGTGTTTTTCTTTCTTAAACCCCCGATCAGAGTATGCTGTAAAAAAAAAAAAACAAGAACAAGCTAGCGCACTACCTGACGTAGCTTAAGTTCTCTCTCTGCAACCAAAGAAGCTATTTGTGATGTGAAAGGAAACAACGCTATCGCAAAAAGGAAAATCCATCCTGCAATTAGCATTACAGGCATATATTCAGTCGCAGGATGTGCAAATTCCTTGAGTTCAACATTCCACTTTAAATTTGGATCTGTAAATAAGAACAGGAGTAGAGTATGTATGAGTACGGCATAAAATGTATTTTGATTTACCAAAGAAAAATGAAGATGTGTTACCTTGAGTAAGAAACCTTGCAATTTCACGGTCGGCAGCAATTTGAAGTGGTAATTGATACTTAAAGATAAAGTCTTCTTTTACTTCTCGCGTCGTCGTATCTGAGTCGTTCGTTCGTATACCATAGCTTATTACTGTAGCACTTCTATCAACGAAGTGTAAGGCAGCAGCACAATACAGAGGTTCACTGTAAAGCCAAGCATCTACATCATCACTTGCTTTAAATGATCTGACCTGCCAATTTTTCCAACATACCGAAAAATGTTACATAAAAAACTTGATTAATGTACCTACAACACTGAGCATAATTGATAATCTGATTTGGATGATGAGATGTTTAATTACCTTGTTTGAAGGAATAGGCCTACCAGGATTATTCAACATTATCTTCTCCACAATTGATCGAGGGGCTTTCATTTCCACTCCACGCGAAATCGTAACAAGGAAGCTGGATATAGAACTTTTTTTCACATGGAGGAATTGGTGGAATAACTAGAGGTTCAGGATCAGGGACATCTATAGTTGTGCTAGTCATATAACCAGAATTCATAAGTTTTTCAACACCAACCAGTAAGAGTATGAAGAGAACCGGTGAGAATAGTTGGCCAATAAAAGCCATCTTATTCCTCCATGCCAATATTATGTTTTTCTTGAACAATGCACCGAACTGTTGTATCAATAGAGGTATTCCTACCAATACCTCAATCGCTGCGGTAGCAGTAGATTCAGACGAATGATCTGCCATGCATAATGCACCAGTTTCATCGTCTCCCATTAGACCCCTCTTGAATTTTCTGTAGATTCCTGTTCCAGGGATACCGACGTACCTTGCTCCTCTGGGTATCTAAATGAATAACGTATGATCGATACGCAATACGGAAACCAACAACAGATTTAATTACCTTTGAAGCCATACATACTATTTATTTCATTCACAGTTTTGGAAAGTCTAAATTTAGCCAGAAATCAGAAACCAACCAAAATTTATGAATTTCATCCACAAACTTGTTTAGTAAACATGAACCTGACACCTCTCCATCTCCTCTTTGGGTAGTACATCCAAATGCTGGGTGTAGCCAGATATGAAACTCCGACGAAGAATAATAGTAATAATAAAAGGAACAAGATGGTCGCTGCAAATCCAAAATTAGTAACTTCCAGGTTTTTCCAAGGATTGAGAGGAACAGAGGCAGACAAACAAAGTCAAGACAGGGAGACAGAGAGGCAGAACAGAATGAAATACATGACTTATCAACTGGAAATAGGCATTGTCAGAAACTACGGTTTCATGATAATATGGGTTGGTAATGTTTTGTGGTACAGTAATCGGATCACAGTACATGAAAGTAGGACTTGCAAGCAGTTAGACATTAGCTATATACAACCAGCTAAGTCTTTTTTATTTCACTAGTTTATGATGCTTACGACTTTATTAATATTTGACATTATCAAGATACTCTTCTTGGCAGCTCCTAGTAAGAGTGTCATCATGCAGAGTAGGGTATCTTCAGTCCCATCCTTTGGGCCATCCATGGCTTTTCCCAACTAGGATCAATAAATTGATGCATCAGGAACTGTTGTGCCTCATCTTTCATCAATTCTCGAGCCCAATTCACCCGCTTAGAGGGGCAACAACCAGGTCCAAAACAACTGCATATGCATTAAAAATCGAAATTTGTCAAGAAGTTGATGTCAACATTATGCTATACAAAAGAACCCGGAAACTCTAATCTTTTCACAATAACCGACTATTGCACAGGAATATAAAGAATCCACCAGGAGGTTTCATGCACCAAACTATTTTCATGTCTTCCGCTGATATTAGATGGTTATGCTCTATTAATTTCGGATTGAAGAAATATGGGGTGTGACCTTGGAAAATGTAATCTAAACCTAGGTCCACAACTTTACTAGTAAGGCTAGCCTAAATTTAATGGTCTATGGCATTTCAATTGGGATTACTGGTTTATGGCACTTTAATTGGGATTTCGTCTAATGACAGACGACCAAATGGTGTCAGAGGGCTCTTATAAAACAAATAAAACAGGGAAGTCTCTACCAGAACTTTCTAATTTTTAAGATTTCATGTGTGAAGTCACAACTAGGTAATCTTCTTAAATTTGAACAATTAGCGACTACCAAAACCAACTTACCTATAACAAGATAGTAATTATTGGTCAATGGGGGTGATAATGCGGTGAGCACAATTACCTGTACTCGTAGAAACAAGCGCTTCTTTCGTTTTCACATTTGCCCCAGTTATTCCAGCCTTCATGTTTGATACATGCATCAATATATGTGTATGCAAAGATCACCCTTCCGAAAGGTCCCCATGGTCGCCCAAGATATGCATATGAATTTCCTCCATTACCCGTAATCGTACATCTGCATCATTAAGTTGGCCCTAAGATTAGATGACACAATATCCCTAACAGGTCATAAAACTGGGAAACCAAATACTCAAACATGATAAAAGTCATGCCGAAAATGGTTATAAAGCAATATATAATGGTGGTATAAATTTCATTAGAAGTTGAAAGAGTCTTTAAATTGCAAGAAATAATGAGTCTAAGCACATACCCGCACACACAAAAGCACCCTAGGAAAAGACGAACACAAATTTACATTGTCTAAAGGACATATCTAGAAGAACTGATGCCGAAAACAAGAGTTAACAATCTCTAGATATTCAATTGACACCTTTGAGGGGGACAGACAAATGAGAATGTATGGGGGAAATTACAAAATTAGAGGGAGTGAAATGACTAAAAGCTCAAAAGGGAGCTTCCACTGGATTTATGGTCAAACTCATCATTAACCTTTAATAGATATAAGTAGACGTTTGAATATCTTTAATTGCTTGAAATGGGTATATGGACAATTTTGACGCAATCCCTAATAATTTGTGTTCCATGGTTGAACGAAAGAATAAATGTGTCCATCATAAATGGAGGACTAACATCCATGAAGGAATCTAAAGAACCATACCTGAGGAACACGTAACCGGTGGGTTCGTCAGAAGATTTTCTACCCTGTGCTGTAATGAATCCTTGTGCCTTGCAGTGAATATGGCAATGTTCTAAAAGAGCAGTGCTATTACCAAAGATGAAGTCCACACTTCCTTCAATGTAGCAATCTTTCAAATAGTGTTTTCCATGATGTAAATACAAGGTATCCTGCACAAAAGCATACGACAGAAGAAAGTAAACTTACAAAGAGAAAACAAAAATTCATGTTCTGTAAACCTACCCAATAAATCAAATTAGTAGTCCTGGAAATATAGAGTTCCTTATCATCTGCTTCAACTCGAGTTCCTTTGTGAAACGAAAAGGAGTAACAATATATTATTCCCTGGACTTCAACACACAGCCTATATATTATCCTATACTGCATTAAGTTGGAGTTACTAATCCCAACAACAAAGCTCTCGGTTTCTTAATAGATCCCCTAGATTGATCACAATATCTCAATCCAAATAGACTTGGAAGGAGAATCAAGACCATAACTATAGCCAAGCGGAAACATCAAATACATCTTAATTCATCACTTGCAAGCAAAGATATGTGTCTTCATTAAAGGAGTCAAATTATAGCGAATAATCGAAACAAAATCGAACACATATAACCAAATAAAAGGCGTATACCTGCCATCCGAGAAATCTACAATTATAAAAAGCACATCGATCAGCAGTTACTCTGATTGCTACAGCTTGTCCTGAACCCTATAAAAAACAAACATTTCAAAATTCACAACTTCCAATAATAACATACAAAAAAAAATCCATTCTGGCTAAATTACAAAAATAAATAAATAATAGTTACAAAAAAAAAAGTTACTACCTGAGGAGCAGAATTCTCAAAGGTAACATTCTCAGCAATGAAATCTTCACCTTCCACAATTACACTACCACACCCAAACGTTCCAGTTCCAATCAACCTTGAACCCTAAATTTTCAATTTCCCACACCACAAAACAAAAATTAAAACATCTAATTAAAAAAACCCGAGAAAAGGGTTTGTTAATAAGGTAAAGTTATATATACCTGATGATGATTAATTTTGGTAGCAGTGTTATCACAAGTAAGAATTGTATCTTCAGGGTGTGAGGAAGAAAAAGTAATGAAATTTTTAGTTTTTGGTATGTAAATAGGTTGTTTATAAATACCAGGTGATATTTGGATGATAATTCTAGCTGCATTTCTTAAGGGGATACAATCTACTGCTTCTTGTACTGTTTTATAATCTCCATTTCCATCTTGTGATACTTTGATCACTCTGTTACTTGCCATTTTCTCTGTTTTCCTTTCTTCTTCTTCTTCTTCTTCTTCTTCTTCTCTCAAGGGGTATTTCTAAGTTTCAGAGTTTTGTGTTGTGTACTTCAGTGTCACAGGAGCATCATCTGTTTATTTATAAGTAAGGTTTTGGGTTTTCATATTTTCAGTAAAATTGAATTTTTTATGATAATTATATATTTTTGGAGCATTATCTAAAACAAACGATTAGATTAATTCATCGAGGGAAAAAAAAATTAATTGATGTTTGATATTTAGCTCTTGTTTTGTTTTAATTTTTGATTTAATATTTGTCCAACATTAAATTTTGGTATCGAGAAAGTGTGTTGATCTAAATTGATTAATTAAGTCTAATTTTAATAATTTTACCTATAAATATTTCTGCATTTACTATTATGCCCTTCGATTCGTTCCTTAACTCACGATATCTCTTTGAGACAGTTTACCAAGCACCTTACGTGCATTTCTGCTACATGTAAATGTGGTATTTTCAACATCGATTCACCTCCTTCCCTGCAAGATTCATTCACAATCAACACACGCCCATCAATCAATTGATTCACGGCAACATTCTCTACAATCCATACCAGCGACATAATATCTTCTTTTTTGTTATCTTCTCTGGCAACAATCAAATAGAGCTCAACCCAACAATCAAACTCAGACCCACTTCAATCTCCATCTCTGCCAACCATTCCAAACACCGGAAACTCAGTATCTTCCCTGTTTTCTCAATTTGTTCCAACAGCAACAAACCCTTATTTCCATGGCATCAACTTTAATCGCAGCAGCCATTAACAGCTTCAACCCATATTCACTAATTGTTGCTTTCTTTCTTTAAAACCCATATCTTCTCTGTTGTCTCAAAATCGACTTACTCTCTGCCAACTTCGGATGAAACCCATAAAAACTAAAAATAGAGAAGAATTGATGATGTACCAATGTACAGGGTTAGTGGAGATCCTCTTTATGTTGATGGTTCTATATATTGGAGAACCTGGCGTTATTCTACACACTAGAGAAACAAGATGAATGTGCCATCGTTGCTGTATGTTGATCTCCACGAAGGCATTGTTAGCACATCATCTCCTGTGATCAAGTCATGTACTAGCACAAGTTGCCCAGGTGCAAAGTCAAACATTCTATCCTAGTCTTTAGCAAATATCTTCTGCATATTTATCTAGAATACGTGCATATCCTTTTGAGTATCAAAATCTTTCTTAAGAATATATGCATATTTTTTTGAGTATCAAAATCTTTATCTAGAAGATGTGCATATATTTTTGAGTATCAAAAAGCTATAAAAACTTAATATGTATCAGTTGTTAAACCAAGCAAGAAACATCATAAAAATCTGCTTTAACTTGGTATCAGCCTAATCGATCCAGAAACTACAATGGGTTCAAACATACAAACATTGCAACAACTACACATCAATCATCTTATCAACATTAAGTTGAATGAGAAAAATTACCTCTCATGAAAAACCCAGTTTCTACAACTGCTCAATGGCTACAACCTAATGGGATTTGTAGATGGAAGTCTTCAGCAACCACCAAAATTCCTACCAAATACAACTCAATTAAATCCTGAGTTTACAAAGTTTCATGAACATAATCAAATCCTAACGGGTTGGCTGTTGTCTTCTCTAACTGAGTGGGTAATAACCAGAGTGGTTGGATTAACAACATTAAAACAGGTATGTGAGGCTCTAGAAACAAGATTTTCTCCCAATACCCAAGCACACCAAATGCATCTTTAAAGAGAACTTCACAATCTCAGGAAATGCAACAGTTCTATGGAAGAATACTTCAACATGGCAAAAGAAATCTTTGATGCTTTAGTAGTATCTGGAGTAACACTATCAGACGCAGACATGAAGGCATCTGTTATGAATGGACTGGATCAATCTTATGTGTTACATCTCTCAACCTTGCAGGAGAGAAAGTTGTTGCTGGAAGCGCATGTCAAATGTGAGAAGATGAGCATAGAAAATGCGCATTGTCATGTCTCCTGCCACAACCATTAGCAAATATTTCAGCCAACACCAACAACTATTACCCAAAAACATACACTAAAAGATTCAATCCCAATACAAGCTCTTCAAAACAACATCAAATCTCTAGTACTCAAAGAGGTTTAACAGATAACCCAGTACCCTGCCAAATCTGTACCAAAACAGGTCATACATGAAGAAAATGTTGGTTCAGATACAAAGAAGATAAGCCACTCCGAAAGAATAACAATGCATCAGCTTATCTAGCCTTGTCTGGTGGAACAAATGATGCAAACTGGATAACTGATACAGGAGCTACGCATCATCTGACATCCAATCTGAACAACCTACAAATCAAGCATGAGTATGATGGAACTGAGACAGTACGAGTCGGAAATGGTAACTGTTTACCTGTTGAGAATATTGGTAATGCTACTTTCACATTAAACAACAGAAATTTCATGCTAAACAATATTCGCCATGTTCCTAACATCAAAACCAATCTATTATCTGTTTCTAGGTTCTGTAAAGACAATAATGTATATTTTTTGTTTAACTCAAGTTGTTTTGTTGTGAAGGAAAAGCTCACAGGGTCAACATTGTTGAAAGGAAAGAATAAGAATGGTCTCTATATCTTTGATGGAGTTGATACAATCCAACAATCAAAACCAGCAGCGTATGTGTCAGCAACATTGCCACTGTGCCACCAGAGACTAGGACATCCAATGCTACGTTTTGTTTCCAAAATAATCAGAAACTACTCTCTACTTATTTCTAATAAAGCTTTTGATTTATGCAATTCATGTCATTTATGCAAAAGTTGCAAACTCCCATTTTCAGCTAGCAATACTGTTATTGATCAACCTCTCAGCTTAATTGTTTCAGATTTTTGGGTGTCTCCCTATTTATCAAGAAATGGTTACAAATATTTTATGCTTCTTCTTGATGTGTACTCGCATTACACCTGGATATATCCCTTTGTGCGCAATTCAGATGCACTACCTGTCTTCATCCACTTTAAGAAACAAATTGAGAACCTCCTAGACTTCAAAATAAAAACATTCCAGTCAGATAACGGAGGTGAGTACAAAAAATTTACAGCCTTCCTAAATGATGATGGTGTTGTATACAGATTCTCTTGCCCACACACATCTTCCCAGAATGGCTTGGCAGAAAGAAGAATCAGGCACATCACAGAAGTTGGCCTTGCGCTACTATTTCATGCCTCAATGTTAACATCATTTTGGTCTGAATCCTTCACTACTGCTTCTTATCTTATTAACAGGTGTCCGACAACCAAGAAACAAACAAAAACTCCACTAGAGTTATTGTTCCATAAATAGCCGGATTATAAACTCTTAGAGTATTTGGATGTCTTTGCTATCCAAGCCTGCGCACATATAACAATCATAAACTAGAACCCAGGTCTCTACCATGTGCTTTTATAGGTTATAGTGGGATTCACAAAGGCTGTTTATGCCTTCATCAACAGTCCAAGAGACTCTATGTTTCACTCCATGTAAAGTTTATTGAGAATACATTCTCGTTCTGCTCTTCAACGGTGTCAGTACCTGTGCAGCAACAAAAAAAGTAAGTTCTTTAACCGACACATTATCTACCTCTTTGTCTGTTAACAATCGGTTGTGTCAAGAACAATAACAGGAATATGTTGAGGCAGGCGTAACTAATGATACACAAACTTTAGATAATCAACTGTCTCCCGCCGAACTAGATCAGGAAGGTACAATTGATGAATTTCAGACGTTACAGACGCAACATTCTCCAGACCGCTCTGCTGCCGAAGCCGTTCAACCTACACAAACGTCAGAAACTCCCTCAACTACTGCACCTGTTCACACCATGATTACAAGAGGGAAATTGAGGATCCAAAAGCATGTCAATCATCTCTGTTTGACTGCCATAAAACATCCACTTGTGCTTTCAACTTCTCCAGTTCCAACATGATGCAGTCAAGCAATTAAATATCCAAACTGGATACCCTCAATGGATGAGGAATATAATGCACATTTAAAGAATGGTATTTGGTCCTTGGTCCCATATGCACATGGAATAAACGTTGTAGTCTCAAAATGGGTCTTCAGAATAAAACACAAGACAGATGGAAACATTGAACGCTATAAATCAAGGTTTGTGGCTAAGGGTTATCATCAACAAGAAGGTGTAGACTTTGATGAAACATACAGTCCTTTAGTGAAACCATATAAAATCAGACCGATACTCTCACTTACAACCATTCACCGCTGGCACATTTATCAATTAGATGTTCAAAATACCTTCTTACATGGAATACTTCAAGAAGATGTCTATATGAAGCAGCCATCCGGGTATGTGGATCAAAACTTTCCTAATCATGTCTGCAAGTTAAACAAAGCTCTCTATGGCCTAAAGCAGGCACCAAGAGTTTGGTTTTACAACCTTAGCTCTTAATTAGTGACTAAAGGGTTCAGAGGATCCATTGCAGATAACTCATTGTTTGTGCAAATCTCACAATCCTATTCTCTGTATGTACGGATTTATGTAAGATGATATCATAGTAACAAGTTCAAACAAAAATATCATTCAGGAACTTATTCAATATTTACAGTCAAAGATTTGGGATCTCTATCATATTTCTTGGGTGTAGAAGTTTACAGAAATAATAATTCCCTCATCCTGAGTCAACAGAGGTACATTACAGATTTGCTGGTCAAGTACAAGCTTGATGGGATTAAACCAGTATCAACACCTCTTGTTGTGCAGTCAGTTATCAAAAGCAAGGTACAACAAAATATGAAGACCATACAGTTTACAGAAGCATAGTTGGAGCTCTCCAGTATCTCCATCTAACCAGGCCAGATATATCGGTAGCATTTAATAAAGCTTGTCAATTTCGGCATGAGTCATATATTGAGCATTGGGAACTAGTCAAAATAATTTTGCGCTACTTGAAGCACACAATAAACTATGGATTGTATTTTAGACCATCTTTGGATCTTTTTGTACAGGCCTATACAGATGCAGATTGGGAAGGGAACTTAGATGATAGACGCTCCACCAGTGGGTATTACGTATACTTCGAAGGCAACCTAATCTCTTGGAGTACAAAGAAAGAGAAGACAGTTTCCAAATCCAGCATTGAATCAGAATACAGGGGCATTGCCATGGATACTTCAGAACTTATTTGGATACAATCTTTGATGAAAGAACTTGGATTATAATCAGCTCCTCCTGTCCTGTGGTGTGACAACTTAGGGGCTACTTACTTGACAGCAAATCCGGTTTTCCATGCAAGGACCAAACACATAGAGATAGATTTCCACTTTGTAAGGGAAAAGGTTACATCCAAAGAGCTACATGTACAATTCATATCGTCAAAAGATCAAATAGAAGATATTTTTACGAAGGGTCTGTCTTCATGTAGATTTCAGCATCTAAGAGACAAGTTGAATGTTCGTGAACTCCCACTCAACTTGAGGGGAAGTGTTAGCACATCATCTTCTGTGACCAAGTCATGTGCCAGCACAAGTTGTCCAGGTGCAAAGTCAAACATTTTATCCTAGTCTTTAGCAAATATCTTCTGCATCTTTATCTAGAATATGTGCATATACTTTTGAGTATCAAAATCTTTATTAAGAATATGCATATTCTTTTGAGTATCAAAATCTTTATCTAGAAGATGTGCATATCTTTTTGAGTATCAAAAAGCTATAAAAGCTTAATATGTATCAGTTGTTAAACCAAGCAAGAAACATCAATAAAAATCTGCTTTAACTGGCATAATAACATTTGATGTTAAAAGTGAGAAATTTAGAGTAATAAAAATTTCTGATTATATCGTTTTTCATCCTTAAGTGCACCAAGACTTCCTTGAGAATTACACTGATGCTACCATAAATCGATATACGATTTATTATAAGTTGATGGACGGATTGCGTTCACTAAATGTGTCGTGTTCTTCTTCAATGGGGTATTGCAGGCGAAAGCGGAAGAAGAAGAGTAGAGAGTTAGGTCAAAGGGATATTTAATCATGACCATAGGATTAATGGTTTTGGTAAACTCGTTGGATCTAAGGCCCATTTAGGGGTACAAGTGTAAACACATTTTTATTTATTTTATAAAATTAATTAATTTCAGTCAATGACAGTCAACTACGGTCAATGTTCAGCCTAGGTACCAAGACTTAACTTGGACAAATGTTAAACCAAAAGCTAAAGCTGGTCAAAATCTAAGTACCAAACATCAATTAACCAAAATAAAAATGTCAACTACTACCCGTGGTCTCCGGAAAGAGATTGACGTGAAAAAAGAGAGATATGTTTGGTAAGCCGGAGCAGAAATAGTTTTGGAAGTCAGAAGTAATTTTTTTTTTGCTTCCCTATAGTAGGGTGTTTGGATACCAGAAGCAGAAGCACAAAAAAAAAAACAAAAGTTAAAAGCAGATGTGTTTTTGGTTCTACAAGTCGTTCTGAAATGGTGTACGATGTACCCAAACTAATTTCTGATTTTTTTACTTCAAGAAGTTAACAAACAACTTCTTAAATGGTGTCCAAACAGTCTATTAAATGTATTTTTTTCAAGAAGTTGTTTTGAAACTGGATTTACAAGTTAATTTTTAATTTCTTAATTTATTTAAGTCGAGAAATTGCTTCTTACGTGGTATCCAAATACCTTTTAAAATTATTTTCTTAATTAAGACAGTATTCATATACATCTTAAAAAGTAACTTTTTGATTTGACTAATAACCTGTTTGGATATCATTTAAGAAATTGTGTTTCTGATTTCTGGAAGCAAAAAAAATCAGAAGTTAGTTTGGGTAACAATTCCAGAATGACTTCCGGAAGTAAAAAAATTAACTTTTTATGAAGTAAAATATTTTTTCTTCTAACTTATGCTTCTGGTATCCAAACACCCTATATATGAAAACTTACTTAGAAATAAGTTTGAGAATAAAATAGCTTCTAGAAATAAAAAAATTAACTTTTTTTGTGAAGCATTATTTTTTTACTTCTGATCATGGATGCTACTTCTACTTCTGGAAAAACAAAAAAAAACTTCTGCATTAGTTACCAAACAGATATAAAGGTTCCGGTGAATGGGTGAAGAATCGCTCTTATTTATCTCTAGCACCAACGATTAAAAATGCAAAATGAAGGAAAAAACGGGTTACATTAATAATTAATTTAATTTTTTCACCATCCATGTCAAAGTCAAACCACAAGTAAGTACTTATTTTCCTGAAAATACTACTTTCTCCTTCCAAGTTATATAGGTGGAAAATAAGTTTGTATTAGATTAAGAAAAAATATGAGAATTATAAAAACCTCTCTTTTTTCATATATTACTCTTCCCTTTTCGATGAAAATTAGAAATATTAAATTCATTTTAATATAATACTAGTATAATTAATAAGGATATATATGAAAAAACTATCTCGGAATTATAACTACGCCTATCTAAATGGACAATCAAAAATAAGAACTTTACCTTTATAACTTGGTAACTTGGACAGAGGGAATAAAAAAGATTTACTTCCTCCGTCCATTTTATAAAGGTGTAAAACAAGTTTCTCATAGATTAAGAAAATATATAGGATTTATAAAAATTTATTTCGTTTCTTGTTTTACCCATTGTTATATTTTCAATGCCTGAAATATCAAGTTAATTGTGGTGATATCTATGCAATATTAATAAGGACAAATTTATTAAAAATTTCTTTAATATCACAACTCTATCTATCTAGATGAATAACCAAAAATAAGAACTTCGCCTTTATAAAATGCACGAAAGGAGTATTATAAAGCAAATAATTTTGCCACTTGACTTTGGGACCTGGGAGCTAATAGAAAATTTCTGACAGACTAGTAACTCATTTGATAGATTGTTGCATTAATGGATAACTGCATCCGTAACTGCATTCACTTTAAACGAAAATGATAAAAACACAACGAGTTGAATCCCGCGGTATGTCCTGACAGACACAGGGGTTGGGACCTATCCCCTGTTAAACCAAGGGTTAGGCAGGGGTCCCACCCCTTTATAAATGTCGGTATACACCGTGGGATTCAACACGTGGTGTGTGTAGAAGCTCCGTTGAATATTTTGTTTGGCATGGAACCGAATCATCACAATTCAGATATATCCATGCAATCTGACGGTGGTATATATACGATAATTTTATCCCCATTTTTTAACACCCATTTGACATGTATCTAAATCTTAGATCTAGAATGGTAATTTTTTTCGATCCTATGGTGGATACTGATTGAATCGCCATAGGTTAATACTTTGATGATTCTTAAACGAAGTATTTTTTTGATGTAAAAAACCGATAGATGAAAAATATTTTCATTTGCGATTGTATGCGTCAAATTTTTTTTGGAAAACTAAAATTAAAATGCTATAAGATAATTAAATTACTGCAATGAGTTTACTTTTAGAGTTTTTTGTTTTATTTTATGGTGTTTTAATAGGTTATCATTTAGCAGGATTATTAGGTCTTATGGCTGCCTGCATGAGCACCAATATATTTTGGGAATATCAAAATTCATATAAGATATAAAAATTCATTATTTTGGATTAATACACCCTCAAGCAATCTTATTAGCAACCACGCAAAAATGTGTTAGAGAATAAAATTTTAGAATCTAACGAAAAATGTTTAATGATTTTGTGCTGGAAAGCTAAAATCGATGTGAGTGGTTATACGTTCTGTTATTCTTTAATTTTATTCTAGCTTTTAAGCCTTGGATCTCATTTTTCTATTCTTTGTAAATATATTTATTCTTACCATCAAGTAATGGTTTCGTGTTTTGGACATTTACAACCACAAAAGCTATTGTCTTCAAAAAATTGAAGTGATGCTAACAAAAATAAATAAATAAAATTTGATATAACATTGCATGTGAACCTTGTGAAATATAAGCCTAGTCAATTATTTCCTTTTCCTTATTTTATGTTTCTAAATTTTTGAAGGTCTAATTTTCTCATGCATTTATAATCGTAAACAGAAATGATATTCAAGATTCTAATCATCACCCTATTAACCACCCAGGAGTATGTGTTGTAAACGTATTAATTCAGGATATTAATAAGGATCCACCGTTGATTAAAATGGTTCACTGTTTTTAAGATATAGGTTTTAGATGATGTTGAATATTAAATAGAGAGATGAAATAAAATGGTGAATAACACAACCGATAAATAAAAACTATAAATATAGTAGGAACGAATTTTAGAATGCAAAGAAAAGTGTGTAAGGTTTCGCGTCGGAAAACAAAAGTTACATGAAATATTTACATATTTTACGATTTTTTGATTTATTCTTTTTTAATTTAAATTTTATCTTTTAAATTGTGGTTTATTCTTTTTTTATTTTTTTATTTTTTTCAACGGACAAACATGGTATAATATTGCTTGTGAATTTTATAACAACAATAAGTATTTTTTGTCGTTTTCTAATGGAGTTGTTAGTTTGTTACTCAATTCATTCGGAACAAACTTTCCAATCGAATCAGTCATTCACCATTCAACAAACTTTCTGTCATGATTTCGTATCAAACTAAAGAATAGCTTGGAATATGTACAGCTTATGTTATCAAATGTCCCACTACTAACAGCATCAATCAAATCCCATAATTCAAGGGCAGTTTTGAAATGCAGGGGGAAGGGTCTTTAGCCGGGGTAAGCCAGGCCCTGGTTCGGGCACTCACACCACCAACTAGAGAAAAGCTGCACAAGTACCCCATATTTCTGATTTTTGCTTGAGCTTAAAGATATTCAAACTGAAAATGTGTGTTCAATGATTGGATTTCTCAACTTAGACCGACTGATGAGCAATCTCAGTCGCCATATTGTAGATGGCAGGAGCATTTTCATGTGTCAAGTTTCCTGCAACAAAATCATGAATAACTTCATTTGTTATCGTAATCTGTAACAATGAACAAACTAAACAGAAACTTGAAATTTTATTAACGTTAGGAAAAACAGAACTACTATGATAATTTGAATCATACAATTGGGCAGAGCCACCTGCTCAGCAAATTGTCCTTAACACGATATTTGTCGGGTACACCTCAATTATGAGTGATGCTATACCCCTACTGACAAATCATGTCCAGGATAGAACTTCCAGCTATCAGCTCAGTTAGCACAACTTTGTTGACCCTCTATGAACTTAACAGAAGAAGATAAAGAAATTTAAACACTCAATTGTGCAATCAAAGCGAGAAGAGGGGAAAAGTAGACAGGACAGTGGCTGCTACTAGTGTAAGTTGAAAATGAAAAAATATTTTTTCTTTTATAGCCAAAACTTTGAGAAGTAATTAATTCGTATTAATGTGAAGATTAATTTGGTGAATTAATTACATTAAATAAGTTAAAACGGATATAAAACGGTAAAAAATTATTTTCTCATTAAAGTAGCTTAATACAAGCCGGTCAGACGCCCCCATATTTAAGACATGATTTATTTTCAAACGGTAGTCTTGGTTGGTAAGTTGTGCTCAAGTACGCAGCGCAAGTACGCAGCTCAAAACGCAGCTCAAAACGCCTCCGCAAGCCCGCGACCCGCGTGCGTGCTTCGGTGCGAAGCACCGCACATGTATGAAAAACATGCATTTACCCACTAGCCCATTTCCTTAGTCCTTCCCCTACCACAAAAGCATCTAAACCCTAAGGGCCCTCCCTTAGTTGCCAATTTTGTGGTAATAAAGAGAGTACTCATCCTTGGTTTAATGTTGGACTAACCAAAGGTTGTTCATTCACTAAAGAGTGAAAATGTAATTGTTATTTCCACCCAATTCAATGGTTAGTGACTCTTTGATCCTAAGATCCAATCTCATCAAGACTATTTTAATTTTAACAAATTCATTTTCATCTCTAACAATCCCCCACATTAATGAAGAAAGCGATAAAATCAGAAATCAGAAAACGAGAAATACTTCTTAAGCAATAGGTGTCCATAAGGTCTTGAACCTTTACTTAGTCAGAAATTACCGGAACTACTTGATGGACAGTGAACGCGATGTCTTGAACTGCCATCGTTTGGTATAATTCATCAATAGCTTCCACGCGAGATATCTCTGAAAAGTGTTGTTAAGTTCATAACGTTGTGTCCATTTTGGTCTTGGACGTATCCCGTTTCTCAGAATGCTCTAGAGAATCAGCTCAGTTCTCATAGGAAGCGGCCCACTTCCTCATTCAGATAGGTGAGTTCTATCAAGAGTGTTTACTG
This sequence comes from Papaver californicum, assembly GCA_023531435.1. Lineage (NCBI taxonomy): Eukaryota > Viridiplantae > Streptophyta > Magnoliopsida > Ranunculales > Papaveraceae > Papaver > Papaver californicum. The sequence continues at coordinate 165,878 of JAJJMC010002728.1, read as the reverse complement.
CTACACCCCACTTCAATCTTAAATTGAAACCATAGGACTTATTAAGACTTAATCATAAGTCATCCTCACATGCAGTCACACTATCACGTCTACACTATAGGGAAGGGACAGAGAATGGAATTCTCTGATAGTGTTTCCTTTAACCCACCACAAATTAGTTGTCTCATTCAAAACCTTGATCTTGTGATCTCTAGTCAGCAAGGTTGAGTGTCCTTCATGGCAAGTTTAATTGATGAGCTTAAGCCCCATCCCCCTCGATGCTTTACTAACTATCTCCTTGGATAAGACTTTCGTCAAAGGGTCCGCGATATTCTCCTTAGACCTCACAAAGTCAACAGAAATAACGCCAGTTGAGATTAGTTGTTTTAGAGAATTGTGTCTTCTCCGAATATGAAAATAGATTTTCCGTTATAGTTGTTGTTTTTAGCATTAGCTATTGCAGCTTGACTATCACAATGTATAGATATAGCTGGCATAGGCCTATGCTAGAGAAGAATATCTTCTAGAAAGCATCTTAGCCAAGCGGTGATAGGCACATTTTTTTGTCTATATTGCGCCCGAATATCTTCTTCGATAGTACTCGATTTTACACTTATTGTGTCTTTTTATGTCTTTGTAGGTATTTTTGAGAAATAAATAATTTGGAAAAAATTGGCTCAAAAAGTGATAAAGGCACCCGAGAAGAATTGATAAAGGCACCCACACTTTGGATTGGTGGCACCCCCTTTTTCATTTCAAACATCCGAAAATGGCGGGAAACTTTGGTTACGTGAAGAAATTGTGCTGCGATGATTTGCAACGAGTTTTAAGGGTTTTGGAAACTTCTACGAGTTACCCAAATGATTCAAACAACCTAAACAACAATAACACATGTCAAACAGAGAATTTGAGGCGGAAATAATGGCCGGAAAACCAATCAGGAATCGGAAAACCAAGTTCTACTCTGTTTGGAATTCTCACGTAATCAGAAGTGGATTTGGATAGGTTTTTGGATTCCTAATCGGTTCATAAAGCTTATTAGGGTTTACTTACCCTATATATACGAAGAGAATTGAAAAAAATCGAACAGACAGAATCGCCGGAAAAAGTAGACAGTTGAACTCTTTTTTCTGTTGCTGCTCACGTGAAGAAGAAGGTGAAGAACAAACAAGTCCAGCGAATTTATCGATGGAACTGTCGTTCATTATCGCTGGAACTGTCGCTATTTTTCAGCTGCTTCAACAGTTTTCTTCTTAGTCACACTTATATCTGTTGCTTGTTTGTTCTGCTGCTGTAACACGCTGAACCACCTCACTG
>JAJJMC010002728.1:143607-164572 GCA_023531435.1 Papaver californicum | reverse complement strand
GTCTGAGAATCGAACCTCTTTTTACCACTATATTTTATCACATCAAGCGGCTTCTTCTCCTGCTTTTTCTAACGCAATAAACTCGGATTCCATAGTGGATCGAGCGATACAGGTCTGTTTGGAACTTTTCCAAGACACTAATCCACATCCTAGAGTGAAAACGTATCCACTCGTAGATTTAGACTCCTCTGAGTCTGCTATCTAGTTTGCATCACAATATCCTTCACGGACTGCAGGATATCTCTCATAACTTAAACAAAAATTTAAAGTGTATTTTAGATATATTAACACTCTGATAAGTGCATCCCAATGCTCTTTTCCAGGATTACAAATATACCTACTTAACCTACTCACAACATAAGCAATGTATGGTCTCGTACATTTCATTAAATACATCAGACTTCCTATGACACGTGAATACTCAAGTTGTGAAACTCCATTTCCCTTGTTCTTCTTGAGTCTACAACAAGGATCATATGGGGTACTCGCAGGTTTACTATCAAACAGGTTGTATTTTCTAAGAACATATTCAACGTAATGAGATTGACTAAGACTGTAACCATTAGACTCCCTTCTAATTTTCATTCCTAAGATTACATCAGTGGAACCTAAGTCTTTCATGTCAAAGTTCTCATTCAGCATGTTCTTAGTGGAATTAATTACTTCTATGGTTGTACCTAGTATAAGCATATCATCAATATACAAGCATACAATCACATAGGCATCATTCACAAGTTTAGTGTAAACACACTTGTCAGATTCATTAATTTTAAAACCACTAAAGAATATTACATGATCAAATTTTTCGTGCCATTATTTAGGTGCTTGAAATCACACAGGCATCATTCGCAAGCATACGATTTTCCATGCCATTTTTCATGCCATTTTTCATGATCAAGCATACAATCACACAGGCATCATTCGGAATCTGTAACAATGAACAAACTAAACAGAAACTTGAAATTTTGTTAACGTTAGGAAAACAGAACCACTCTGATAATTTGAATCACACAATTGGACAGAGCCACCTGCTCAGCAAATTGTCCTTAACACGATATTTATCGGGTACACCTCAATTATGAGTGATGCTATACCCTTACTGACGAATCATGTCTAGGATAGAACTGCCCGCTATCAACTCAATTAGCACAACTTTGTTGACCCTCTATAAACTTAACAACAGAAATAATAGAAGAAGAAGATAAAGAAATTTAAACACTCAATTGTTCAATCAAAGCGAGAAGAGGGGAAAAGTAGACAGGACAGTGGCTGCTACTGATGTAAGTTGAAAATGAAAAAATATTTTTTCTTTTATATCCAAAACTTTGAGAAGTAATTAATTTGTATTAATGTGAAGATTAATTTGGTGAATTAATTACATTAAATAAGTTAAAACGGGTATAAAACTGTAAAAAATTATTCTCATTAAAGTAGCTTAATACAAACCGGGTCAGACGCCCCCATATTTAAGACAGGATTTATTTTCAAAAGGTAGAAGAACGCAGCTCAAAACGCAAGCTTCGCAAGCCCGCGACCCGCTCACTAGCCCATTTCCTTAGTCCTCCCCCTACCACAAAAACATCTAAACCCTAAGGGCCCTCCCTTAATTGCCAATTTTGTGGTAATAAATAGAGTATCCATCCTTGGTTTGTCCAATGTGGGACTAACCAAAGGTTCTTCATTCACTAAAGAGTGAAAATGGAATTGTTATTTTCACCCAATTCAATGGCTAATGACTCTTTGATCCTAAGATCCAATCCCATCAAGACTATTTTAATTTTAACAAATTCATTTTCATCTCTAACATCATTTACTTGGATCCAACTTCTCCCCGATGGTTTCTTCACCCGCATCTCAACCATCCTTTGTTTGATCTTCTGGACATTATTCCATTTTTTGGCTGATGCATACATGTTGGCTAGGAGAATTAGGTACCCAGCAGCTCGATCTGGTTCAAGCTCAACTATGTGGTCTCCTGCATACCTTGCAATCTCAATATTCTTGTAGATCCTACAACCACTGAGCAGAGCACCCCATATAACATCATTAGGTATCATCAGAATGGTCTGAATGAGCTGTTGAGCTTCATTCAGTAACCCTGCTCGGCTCAATAGATCGACCATACATCCGTAATGTTCGATATTAGGTTGAATTTCACAAAATAGAATCATGTAATCAAAATAATGACGGCCTTCTTTGACCATCCCTGTGTGGCTACAAGCACAAAGTACGCCAAGGAACGTTACCTCATCTGGTCTTACTCCAGCAGTTAGCATCCATCTGAATACACCTAGTGCTTCCACTCTACACCCTTGTTTCGCAAAGCCTAAGATCATAGTATTCCAAGAAATCAAACTTCTATGCAGCATGCCTCTGAATGCTCTATAAGCTTCTCCAATTGATCCACAGCTTGCGTACATGTGAATTATCACATTTGTCAGAGAAACAAATTGCTATGTAGGAATGAATCCGTCTTCCTAATTTCAAGTCTCCTAATTCGGCACAAGCTGATAACGCTGCCACCATTGCGACCTGGTCCAATTCTATATGTGCTCTTTGCATTTCACTAAACAACGCCAACGCTAGCTCACATCTCCCGTTGCGTGCATAACCGGAAATCATGGTTGTCCATGAGACAACATTCTTCTCTGGGATTTCTTTGAATAATTTAAGCGCTTTGTCTACTCTGCCAGACCTGAAATGCAACGAAAGCATCAAATTACACGTCGCAACACTTCTTTGAATCATTTTACGGAACATTTGGCAAGCCGTCGCACTACCAATAATATCACCTCCAGCCACGGCATACATGTTAACTAGTTTGGTCTGCAAAATCACATTGGAATACAACCCTTTCAACAGAATCCTTGCATGAACCTGTTCTCCTTCCCTCAATAAAAACACCGATTTCGAACAAGCGGTAAGAAGGAATGAGTAAGCGAATTCATCACTCCTGTTCTTTCCATTTGTTTGAATAACTTGATCGATTCGATAGACGATTCGCTCGAAGAAGAAGCGTACCCTCCGATCATTTGATTTCATATACTTATACTGGGATTTTCAATGAGCTGAAAAGTTCTCTGAGCATATGAAAGTTCATCACCAGAATCAATACAGAAAGATAATAACTTTGCAAGAATATAATTTTTCTGGGAGAAACCATTTGTTATGATCTGTGTATGTATCTGAGTAAGCTCTCTAGTAGTTTCACATTTCTGCAATAACCAAAACAGGTTCTGTTGCAGTAGTCTAGAGTTGAGTGTCGGGTTAACAACACAGGGAGAGCTCAGACAAAAGAAAGTTACACCAGGGATTATTACACCCAACAATGCTAGGACAAAGTACACTAAAACATTAAAGATGGTTAATATCTTAAGAGAAAGAAACATTTGAGATTATAGCATTGAAGTCCCTAACTCACTTTGAAACCACCTTACAAAGATTAGGATTATACAAGTCTTATAGGATTTTAAGTTGTCCATATAATATAAGACTAATCTTAACCTGTCTCTTCCATATAATATAAGACTAATCTTAACATGTCTCCTCGTATGTAAGTTTTTTGGATCTAACACGTGGACAATTAATCGGGTTATGTAAAATAGGTGCAGTCATATTACACTATCACATACTCCCTCCGTTTCAGGAAAAGAGTTACTTTTCCTATTTGCACAATTGTTAAGGCAAGATGAGAGAGAATAACTTTTATAATTTATTTCTAGATTTACCTTAACAAAAAGTTTAATACTACATATATCTTCATAATGAGAATAATAACATTTCTTAAAATAACAAGGGTAATTTTGAAAGCTTGTTATGTTGAAAAATGAAAGTAACTCTTTTGTTGGAATTTTTTTTTAAAGAGAAAGTAACTCTTTTCCTGAAACGGAGGGAGTATTATTTACTCTAATACTTGTCAGAAATGCCATTTTGTTTCGACGTGTGCGAACAAGAGAATCGATCAACAATACCACAAAAGTTTAGATATAGGATAAACTTTCTGTATTCATCTCCATTATCAAATTGAAAAGTTTTAATTTTTAGAAATAGAAGATTCTCAATTTTCTTTTAGAAGTTAATAAAGATAAAAAGTGCATCAAATTTATTAAACATCGGAAAAATCCAAACACGACTATAAGTGTCCATGAACAAAATGTAATAACAATGACCATCTCCAGAAGTAATTGTAGAAAATATGAGTGAGCGTTTTTTATATAGTCTATATATACGGTCCATAGAGAATTTTTATAAAATATTAAAATCAGATGATTTTATGCCAGATAGAAAATAATAAATCAAATTAGATATTTCTACTTTGCCCTACACCACATTATATTAGATATTTCAACCCAATTGTTTCTTTTTGTTCTTCCACCCATTTTCTTCTCATTATTAAAGTTTTTTTACACTCCATTTACATTAGTGTATGGAATCATCAATCATTGGACCAAAACCAGTTGGGTGGATATATTGGCTAATTTACCAATTACCACTCCATAATGGGATGGGTAAACATAAAACCTCACTTGGTAAATATGTATTTATAGGAGTTTGCCAAGTAAGGCTCAAGTTGAGTTGCTCGGCTCAACATAGGCCGAGTAAAATAATTTTTTATATTAAATTTAGCTAAGTTAGTTATTTTAGTTTTTTTTTAATATATATATATATATATAATCTGATTTTAAAATAGAAGTCGATCTCACTTAACCAAAAAATTATTTGTTTATATAAAAAACGGATCCCACTAATTAAAAAAATATTTGTTTTGTACAAAAATTAGATCCACTTGGTTAATTTACCGTTCCCCACTGTCCAAAATAAAATTTACCAAATCATATAATTTAGCATACCAATGCCCACTGGAATTGCTCTTAGGCTCTCAAAAGGAAATACTTTCAAAGAGCTGAAAAGTTTTGTGAGCATATGGAAATGGAAACACATGTGCCAACTCAACTTATCCTTCACCACTACCTTCTTAACCTTCACTGCATCAGTACATCTGAGTGTTATGCACCATTATCCAAGAGTACAATTCTTCTGGGAGAAACCATTTTGTTCATGAATCTGAGTAAGCTCTCCTGTAAATTTAAATTTCTCTGTAATGCTGGTGAAATTGTCTAGAGTTGGGTAAAGATTTTGCTTTCATGAAATTTTCCCAGTTGTTAAGATCAGCTGCTATCAAGCATCAAACACATTTTCGTACTCAACCCGGATCGCCGAGTACTAACACACTTCTTAAAGATTATGTCAAAACCAAAGCTACCCAGAAAGCTTTACTACTCTTTAGAAATCTATGGAGTAAAACAACTAAAGCTATTGATAGTTTTTCAGTCTTGTTTGCACTCAAGTCATGCACTATAAGGTCATCTGCAGGTACAGCAACAATGGGAGAAGGTAAACAGTTTCATGGTCTCATTGTTAACTTAGGATTTCAGAATATAATCTTTCTTCAGTCAGCTCTAATAAACGTGTACTCAGCATATGGGAGTCTTGATGATGCACAACAAATGTTTGATGAAATTGTGGCAAAAAATGTTGTTTGTTGGACTTCTTTGATTTCGGCGTATGTGGATAATGGGAAACCTAGTAAAGCTCTGAAACTATTTAGACAGATGCAGATGGAGACTGTGGAACCAGACCAGGTTACTGTTACTGTTGCGCTATCTGCTTGTGCAGACCTTGGAGCATTAGAAATGGGAGAATGGATTCATACTTATGTTCGTCGACAAGGGTTTGATGTAGATTTGAGTTTAAATAATGCTCTCATTAATATGTATGCAAAATGTGGGAATGTTCAAATGGCTCGGAGAATTTTCGATAGGATTAAAGTGAAGGATGTCACCTCCTGGACATCCATGATTGTTGGTCATGCAGTACATGGGCAAGCTGTAGAAGCTCTGGAACTTTTCAAGGAGATGACAGCTGATAATGGTAACTCAAAGAAAAGTGTGATCCGTCCGAATGAGATCACATTTGTCGGAGTTCTAATTGCTTGCAGTCGTGGTGGACTGGTTGAAGAAGGTTTATATCATTTACAGAGCATGAGAACTAAGTATAAACTGAAACCCAGAGTTTCTCACTGCGGCTGCATTGTTGACCTTTTATGCCGCGCTGGGTTGATGCAAAAAGCTTATGATTTTGTTACTGAAATGCCGATAAAGCCAAATGCAGTAATATGGCGTACCTTGTTGGGTGCGTGTAGTCTCCACCGCGGTACTAAGTTAGCAGAAAATGTTCGACATCGGTTGCTTGAGTTGGAACCCGACTATGCTGGGGATGATGTCACAATATCCAATACTTACGCTGCTGCAGGGATGTGGGATGAGAAGATGACAGCGAGAGATCGGGTTAAGCAACGGAGAATTCCTGGTTGCAGTTCCATAGAGGTTGACTGTGAAGTTCATGAGTTTGTTGTTCAAGATAAGAAGCATCCTGAATGTAATGCCATCTACAAAGTTCTCGAATGTATTATGAAGAACATGAAGAATGTTGGCTATGGACATGCCTGATAGTTGCGCAATGCTAAATTAAACAACTGCTGAAACAGAACTTCCATTTGAAATATAAAAAAGAAAAGATTGGATTCTACAGTCAGCTATTATCCTCTGTCAAAAACCCTTCTCTGGGGAGTGATATTATTCTTCGGAAAATTACATCAGTAGAAAATTGCAAATCATGATAAAACTACAAGAGCTTCTTCCTCTCAAAAAAGTTCTTCAAATGCCATAGCTGCAGGCCTGCTACTGATAAGCAGACGAATAATGAGCAGAAACCTAACCACGCCATTTTAGAATTGGTTGCTCGATTGATGCCCTGCATTTCTTCCTCCCTGAAACAAGCAAAAACTTAGTCACAGAAATGGATTTTAGAATGTAATGAAACAAGTAAAAACAAAACAAAGTAGTTCATTTTATGCCTAGGAAAATATAATTCTCTTGATTGAATACCGTTCACGGAGATAAATCATTTCGTCATGAATGGATTTGACCATGTCTTCCAGCTTCCTCACCTCCATTTCCATGAACTGTGAAGGAAAGAAATGAGGAGATGATTAGTGGTTTGCAAATTCCATCATATTAAGAAACAACATAAATGATTACAAACGCGAGCATGGCATTTGTTGAACTAAAAACGAGATTCGAAATGTTAGTGAAACTAGGGCAGGCATTCTCAACATTCAAAGAACAACATCAGTTTAGCTGCATCTCCATCATTACTCCCCCTCGGCAAACAAGAACCTCAATCATTTGTCATATGTACAAGAACTAGTATTAGGAATACAAGAACCATGTAAGGTAACAATTCTGACTTTTTCATAACTGATACAATCGTAACAGAACTTGTGTTTGAGTTTGGAGGTCTCGACCGAGTTTATGTAAATTGTACAAAACAAAGACACAGACCTAGACTCAATCGACAAATTTCGGATCCCAAAAAACTAGAAAGTCATACAACAGTCTTTTAAACGCATAAAAGCTTACTTACCATTTGAATCCAAATATTTTACAAGAACTTGTAATCAAGGACATGTTAAAACGTCATGATTTCAATTTCCAAGAAACTATCAAGAAAATTAACCATCAGAGTACACAAGCAGATGGACTCTAGTAGAGCTTGGGCTTCCACCAAAGTGAAACCGAAACAAGAACTCCATTTCTTAAGTATAATCTCTTTATGCCGTACGAATATTCATCCAATTCTAACTCTAAGCAATTTTTTGCTAACTAATGCAATGTAAGATCAAAACAAAGGGTAATCTAGTGGTTCTTTACAAATCCAATCAACTCCATAGAACATAAAATTCATGATTGCGAAAGACAAAAATATTAGCAATTGATTCAAGAAACAAGTGCGACAAAGCGAGAAAATGACTTACATCAATCTGGCCTTTCTTGGCAACATTAGGCCAATCTTTTGCAGCAACACCACTTCTCCAATCAAAATCAACGGTTAACGTAACCGATGGCTTATGATCATGTGCCCAAAAACAAGCCATATAATCACCAGCCTCAGGTGCAGTAAACCCAAATTCTCCTGTTTCTACGTGATCACTATAGTGATAATTGTTACCTAAACTCGACGTAACCTGATTGAAAAAACATAATCAAATCACCACATCATAAAAATCAAAATCAAAATGAATCCTTGCTTGCTTACCCTAACAGTGATTTTATGAGTTTCTGGTAAAGGATGTCCATCAGATGATGGATTGATAATGCTGTATTTACCAACAGACATTGCATTAGCTTTGATATCTTCTGCAATACATTTTGTATTACCAGATTGTAGATCGAAACGTAGAGATTCAGCCACCGATAACAACAACAGGATAATACCAATTACAACAATTCCATATATTCTCATCCTTTTTTTGGGTTCTTAATTAATTAATTAATTAAGATCAGCGCTTCTTACAGGAAGTTTCAAAACGTTTTTTTTTCTTGCAGAGAGAAAAATTTCAGGCAATTTTCCCTGGATTTCCATAAATAATCACCAAGTATCTTGATTCAGTGCATGCTGAATTTTCATAATCCCACGGCTATGTTTGATTTGGATTCAAGAGTCAACCAAATCAAGATATTATTGCATGAATGCATGTCACGTCGCAGGAGGAATGAGAATGTTGCTGTTGGATTCACAGAGTCAACCAACTATTTTCAAGTAACTGCACCGAACCGTTTTGAACATGGTTCGGTTTCATAAGCTTAGAAATCGTTATTCTTGGTTTTGATTTATAGCCCAAAAAACGTACCAAACCGTACCATGTGTAGCCTAATTCAAGAATATGAAGAATCATGTTGACAATAGACTTGACGGAAAGAAAAAAAAAATTGTTCTTGTGATAGGAGTTATAAGTGTTTAATTACACAACAAATAGCTGAGCCGAAGCACCCGAAACTGTAAGTCTGTAACTGACATGGAACACAAATGAGAGAAACAACTTACACCTTTCAAGGTTAGGAAGCCATTAAGGATGCACGACGATGATCAACCAGAGGACATCCAGAATATGTCCTCGTCACGTGGACATTTCTATCCCTTTTCACATACTCAGTAGTTTAACAAATCACAAGACTTGTTTTTATCAAAGGGGAAACAAACATGGTTTTGCTAGTACTTCTACTTGGGCTCCCAAAATATGATGTCTTCTTGGTCACCAACCAAGCCTAGATCTTTAAGTCTTCTTTCCTGGTAGTATTCAAGCTCATCTAATTCCATTTCTCTGTTTCTGATGGCCTCATCGATCTGTTGTAAAATTTTCTTCTCCGCAAGTCTTATTCCCAGTGCTACTTCAAGTCTTGGACTCAAATTTCCTCCTCGCAGTAGCTTCTCATCCTGCAAAACCATACTTGTCAAGTTAGTTTAGTTCAAATCAGCGATGTCTTGAATAGTTAAGCTTCAGCTACTTTTCACGAGAAAAATTGATCAAGTCTCAAAACTTCATTAGAATCTAGGAATGTCTTCATTTCTTGAAAAATTGAAACTCAAGCGGTGAAATATATAAATAGTCAGGCTTTGGGCAAGAAACCATCAAACAAAAGTGAAGGTCGAGTTACCTCTTCGATGGTGGTTGCATATTTGGAAAGCGCATTTTTGCATGTTTCTCTCAGAACTCGGCATATTAGCTCTTCATTGGCAGGGCTAATGGGCAATTCAAGGTGACCCCATACTGCATTTCTAAATACAGATTCCAAGAGGAATGCATCCTGACCACCAAGAGCTACTAAACGTAGGTAAGGAAGCATAGCTGGCGGAAGGGGCTGGCCTAAGACAATATCAAAGTATGCAGTTTCACCCACAAGACCATTAGACTCGGCAATATCCAGTTTGTCACCGAGAAATGGGTCTGAGTCAGAAATCCCTAGTGTCAGAGTATATGCATTGCGATCTGGCCTTGACTCGACAAAGCCATAATCCAATGCCAATTCAGCATTACTCTTCCCTGCATCATATTGGATATATATCTGCCATGATCAAAACATATTAAGTGCATATTTTACCAATCTAAATTGTTTAAATTCAGTTAGATTGTGGGAAATAATGAGAAGATTCACCTGCTCACCGGACTTTACAGAAACAGGAGTCCTCAAGGAAAAAAAGACATCCCTAGAAAAGATACCTCCTCCTTTGATTTCCCAAGCAACATTTTCTGTAGTTATGCTAGAACTGTGGTTGATCTTGTAAAACAAATAAATGATTGTCATTGAAATTTTCAAAATACATGAACCTACTTGAGCTTGTTTAGATGTGATTTAAGAAAACAAATCTTATAGTTTGATACAATAAATTAACATTTGTGAAGACCAGGTGCAGAACTTGAAACACATTTTGCTAGCTTTTGAGTTAGTGTCTGGTTTAGAAGTTAACTTTAGAAAAAAAGCCGTGGCTGGCGTGGGAGGAGCTCAAAATGCTGTTAGTTGTGCAACCATTCCCTATTACTTATTTGGGAATTAACATGGGAAGTAAATCAAAGAGTGTAGGTGTTTGGGATGTGATTTTGCAGAGACTTAGGAAAAGGCTTAGTACTTGAAAAAGAAGATATTTTTCCTGAGGAGGCAGGCTGTTGGTCAAGAGTATAGTGGCTAGCTTACCAATCTATTATCTTTCTCTTTTCGAGTTGCCTGCTTCAGTTGAAAAGAATAATGAAAGAACCATGAGAAATTTCATATGGGGGTCTACTAATTCTGTGAAGAAGAAGAGTTGGGTAGGTTGGAGCAAAGTTTGTTTACTAAAAAAGATAAAGGTGGTCTTCGTGTGAAGAAATGAGACTTATAAACGAGGCCCTTCACAGCAAATGGATTTGGAGATATGGATTGGAAGAAAAAAGCATTATGGAGAAGGGTGATTCATGACAAATTTGGTGGGAATGACAAGGCTTTGTTTCCTAATGATTTTTCTGCTTCAATAGGTGGTGGTTTATGGGCTGGGATTCTAAAAGCTAAGCAGCATGTCAGAAATGTCTGTAAGTGGTGTTTGTTTTGGACAGATAGATGGATGGAGTATCAGACGGACAGATGCAGTCGTTCTAAGTAATGTTTCCAGCTTTATTAAAAATTACTTGGAATAAAAATGCAACGTTTAGGGGGATGGTGACAAGTGAAGACAACATTTCAACTTCTCCAGGAATCTAAAGCAGCATGAACTGTTGGAATTTGAAGAACTTTTGCAGATAATGAATAATGGATTTGAGGCGTAAAGAGATGAGGATGACTATTGTTACGATTCTTAGGAGATTGAAGGCTTTATATCATTCCCCCATAAGATCCTACGGAATTCTAAGATACGACAAAATGAAAGATTTTTTTGTGTCGACTTTGTGCTACAATTGAAAGGAGCTCCTGCTCTAAATACTTTGAGAAACCACATTCTTGTCAATGGTTGCTTACTATGCGAAAGAGCTGAAGTATCTAATGATATCTTCTTTTTGAGCTGTGAAGTAACAAGAAAAGCCTTGCATTATTTTCTGAATAGTTGCAAGATGACTTGGGTGTTTGAAGATAGTGTGAGAAATTCTATATGGGATTAAAGAAATAAACAAGGAAGACTCGGTGAAGAAAAAATTATGGGATTTTTTACCCTTTGCAGTATGGACAATATGGCTGGAGAGGAATAGACGGCTTTTCATGGGTAACTACAAGACTTTTGACTTAATCATCAAGGAGGTGGTGTGTTGTATGTCTAATTGGGCCTTAATGAAGGAACTTCTTTAACTACGTTGCTTACTAATTGGCCGACGGTAATAGGTGCTGCCTAATTTTCTTTCTTACTGAGGTAATGGTGTTCTTTTCAGTATAGCTACTATCTTAGTGGTTGTGCTGTATTTTTTTTAAATATAGCCCATTTTTGTTCTAAAAAAAAATTCATTTATGTGACAGCAAAGGCAGTGAGTAAGTAACCAGGATATCAAGATCTAATTCAGGCGTCTAGATCTTCACTTAACTTACAGAGACTACAGTACATTTTACTTCTATCAAAAACATTTAAAGAGTGATAAAGATCTTACCAAGTCTGCTAGAGGGACTAAAACAAGATCTTGACCACCAAGGCGTGAAAATGCTCTTGATCTGAGTACACCAAATGCCCAAAAGAAGTCACCCGATGTAATTGAAGGAAATAGGTGCTGGTTGGGAAGTATGACTTCTTGTTCAACCTTGAGAAATTCTCTGTGCACATATTCTTTCACACCCAAGGTTGTGCTCAATAGTTGAGTTCCTGCAAGAAAATCGAACCCAATATTAGTTACATAAACCAGGACCTTATACTACACTTTCAGATTAGAAAGTAAAATTTGACATCAAACAACTTGATTAGACTAAGATAATGGCTAGTTTATAATCAATGAGTACACCAAATAGTTTCCAACTCTTAAATATTAGTATTAAGTTTGACATAAGGCATATTCAGCCAACGTCAGATGCCTTTTTGTGGTGTCTAAAACTGATTCCTGTCACTCACAAAAAAAGTGTCCCCTAAGCAAGAACTATAATGTCACTACAGTGTCTATAATTTCTTCCAAATCACTGCATCGTCGCTTGGAATAATCAATAAGTTCAAAACTGACATCGACACCCACCATGGCAGCGGTGACTAGTATAAGGCATAGTTATTTAGGTAGCTCATTATATCACACAAAACAGATTAGCCGCATTCTATTGAACTAGTTAGTTGGAGAAACTGTCCCTAAGCAGAAAAGGTTAATGGGGTGTGACAGAAATAGCTCATATAGCTTAAACAGCTTATTTCCAACTATTAGAAATAATTAAGTTTGATATAAGGCATAGGCAGCCAACATAGGAGGCCCTTTTGTAATGACTAAAAGTGTCCCCTAAGCAAGAACTATAATTTCAGTACATAGTCTTCCTATTTCGCTCCAATTTCTTCCAATTTCACTTTATTGTCTTCCAATACATTGCACCGTCGCTTGGAATAAGGTCAAAACTGACATCGACGACAACCCCCATGGCAGCAGTTACTAGTATACAGCAAAGTTATTCAGGTAGCTCATTATATCACACGAAACAGATTTGCAGCGTGCTATTGTAATAGTTGGTTGGAGAAAGTGTCCCTAAGCAGAACAAAGTTAATGGGGTGCGTCGGAAATAGCTCATATAGCTTAAACATCTTATTTAAGACCTCATTAATAACTTATGCAAGCCAGTAATACAGTTACTGTGACAATGTACTGGAGACATCAAACTTAATGGAAGCTTAAAACACAGAAATGTACTGACCTTGAAGTTCAGAAAGTTCCTCTTCTGACCTGTACTGAAGACATCAAACTTAATTTATTAACAATCAAACTCTAAAGACACTTGAAAATTTACAGAAATTGGGTAAGAAAACCCACAAACTTACCAAAATATGGTAGAATCAGTTTTTTCTGGAAGAATTTCAAGGTAACTAGACCACTTAGAATCCTTATTTGCTTTCTCTCTTAGAAGAAACAAAGCAACAGAAACCCAAGGTTTTAATCCACCACAGAATTTCCCAATTTCTGAAGAAGCTACTAAATCTGGATTAATCCAAAACTTTTGGGGTATTTCTAAAATTACTTCATTTCTTGATATATCTCTCTGGGCAATTAAACCGAGTCCTTCAGGTACAGTTCCTGGTTTTATAACAGCTGATGACTTATTTGATATAACCCCTTCATTGCAGACCCATTCCCAGAAGTTATCAACTGCTGGTAATGATGTGTTAGTTGCTGGTGATGAGATGGATTTTACAGTGAAAGGTGAAGTTAAGTGAAGATGATTATTGTGTTTAGTTGTTTGAGAGAAATGGGGTTTTATTGTGGAGGAGAAAAAGGGTGATGAAGAAGAAGAGATTGAGAAGAAGAGAGAAGAAGCCATTGTTTTTTCTCTGTTTCCAAAAAAGTTTCTAGTTTTCAAGTTACATACCCTTTTTGTCTCTGTTGATTGGGTTGTGGATAATGTACCGCGTTATCAATAGTTTATTATTAAAAAAAAAAAATTTAAGCATCATTTGTACTCTTCCAAAAGTTAAACGTAAAAATAATTTATTTTATAAAAAATTAATATTTTTCTTTTAAAAATTAATTTAATATTTATATCTAAATTAGCGTCTAATTCTTTAATTTATAAAAATTAAATAAATGGAACTAAACAAAAAAGAATCTTATTTATGGGTGCATGGCTTCGTCAACATAATCCATATGACTTGATCAATCGTATACACCAAACTATAAAATTTAATTTTTTATTTATCGATTAATTTTTAGATTTATCAGTTAGAAAACATTAAAGAAGAATAGAATATCAGTTCAATGGGCTTTGAATTATTTTAAAATATAATTTATTTATTTTTGTCTATTTTTTAAGATTATACTGAAAATAGTATAGAATCTAGTCTAAAATATTATTTTTTTTGATGTCGAGGGTTAATTCTACTAAGATGCATGTATTATTAGTGTTCAAGTATGGACACGTAGATTAATAACCGAGGTTTTTATTGGGAGTATCCATGATCCTTTAATAAAATTTGGAGATGTTCGACTGATGTGTATATTCAATTAAATTATAGTATTTCAAGTCACTACTATATAAGATTTGTTTAATTTGTCTAATATCTTGAAGTGCCTGTTAATAATGAATTGGTTGAATATTTTTGTTTTTTTTAATTCTCTGGTTAATATTCTTTGTACTCCTTATTGGCTTTGAGGGGAATTACCATGTGAATGGTTCTTCCCTTGTATAAACATTCGTTGTCTAAAAATGAGCAATAAGATCTAGCATGATCATTGCTTAATTTTTTGCGAATGTTGTAATAGTTCTTCTTATTTTATTGTAAACTGCATTGATACTTTTAGTTGATGTGTTCCAACTTGTGATCATGTGTTCGGCAATACGGGGCAGTTGACAGTTATTACATTAGTACACTCTTTTAAGGCATGTTTGTTAGGATCGATGTTATAAAGAAAATAATGTAAAAGAAAATAAAAACACAAGATTTATTTGGTTCATCCAGAATTAGGACTAATCTTTTAGCTCCTCATAGACGTGGGGGTAAAATAGGACTATTCGGGGGGGTTGGAGTGGGTAAAACAGTCCTATCATGAAATTGATCAACAACATTGCCAAAGCTCATGGAGGCGTATCCGTATTTGGCGGAATGGGCGAGCGTACTCGTGAGGGGAATGATCTTTACATGGAAATGAAAGAGTCTGGAGTAATTAATGAACAAAATCTTGCAGAATCAAAAGTAGCTCTAGTCTATGGTCAGATGTACGTCCAAGGAGCGGCTATAGTTTTCACTATAATCACAAAAAGAGTTCTGGAGGAATACAATGATAATAATAATCCATAGATAGGGAAACTCGATATATATAAAGACTACTCAAAAAATTTGGGTCGGATCGGGTCGAGTGCGAACCAGATCGTGCACTACCAGGCTCCACACAAACATAACAATCTCCCACTTGGGGACTGGTCACATCACAACGCACCCTTACTTCACTCTGAACAAACTTCAAAACACTCCAATCACCGCAGCAACTCTCTTAACCAATCATCAAGCTCAAAAACCCACTGAAGTTGCACACAGCTTCAGTTTCTCAAGGGTCACTGGTTTTCTGAACATGTCTGCTGGATTCTTTGCTCTATCAATATTGCCAAGTGTCAACTGACCATCTTCTATCAAAGATCGAATGAAATGATATTTTAATATCCACGTGCTTGGTTCTGGAATGGTATGTCGGATTCTTCGCTAAGAAAATAGCACTTTGACTATCACTGTGCAGAACCCCATTTCCTTTCTTCATACCCAATTCGCCTGAGGCACGTTGTAACCATATCCTCTCCTTGCTCGCCTCAGTAGCAGCAACATATTCTGACTCAGTAGTAGAAAAGGCTATTATCTTCTGCAAATTAGAACCCCAACTCACAGCAGTAGCACCCAAAGTATACACATACCAGTAGTACTCTTTCTACTATCAACATCTCCAACCAAGTCAGCATCAACATGACCCTGCAACTTCATACTAGAACATGTGAAGCAAAGTGATGTATCTGCAGTACCTTTTAAATACCGAAGTAGTCACTTGACTGCCTCCCAATGTTGCTCCTGGATTACTCATGTACCTGCTCACAACTCTCACTGCATGTGCAATATCTGGTCTGGTGCAAACCATGGCATACATAAGGCTCCCAATCGCCGATGCACATATAAGCTTCATCTTCTGCTGTCTTAGGTGACTGGTCTTTGGTTAGCTTAAAGTGGCTACCTAAAGGTGTGCCACTAGTTTGGAACTCTCCATGTTAAACCTCTTCAGAATCTTGTTCACATATTCTGACTGCGACAGCTTCAAGGTACCATGATTGCCATCTCTCGTGATCCTCGTACCAAGAATTTGCTTTACAACTCCCAAATCTTTCATTGCAAACTACTTTTACAGTTTCTTATTTAGATCATTTATTTCCTCACTACTAGGGCCTGCAATAAGCATATCATCCACATATAGAAACAAAATCATAAAAGTGTTTTCAGACCTCTTTTATGTAGCAATAATTATCTGATTCGCATTTAGTGAAGCCGGTGGTACCCACAAAACTGTCAAACTTCATATACCACTTCCTTGGAGCTTGTTTCAAACCATACAATCTTTTATTCAATTTCAAAACCAGATTCTCCTTTCCCTGTGTTGCGAAGCCCTGTGGTTGCACCATATAAATGTCTTCCTTTAGATCACCGTAAAGGAATACAGTCTTCACATTTATCTTCTCGAGATATAAGTTCTGTGCAGCCATAATTCCTAAAACCAATCTGATTGTATTTAGATTCACAACCAGAGAGAAATATAAGTGTAGTCTACACCTTTCTTTTGCTGAAAACCCTTCACAACAAGCCTGGCCTTGTAACATGTACTCCCATCATGCTCTTCTTTTACTCTGTACACCCATTTGTTATGCAAAGCCTTCTTCCCTTCGGTAGCTCGGTTAGCTGTCAAGTATGATTCTTGAGCAAAGAGTCCATCGCATTTTTCATAGCTAACTCCCACTAGCTCGAATTCTCAACTTGCAAAGGTTCAGTATAATTTCCAGGTTCACCTCCATCTGACAACAAGATGTGCTGAAGAGAGGGTGAATAACGATCCACTACCTTGGGTACCCTATTGCTTCTCCTAAGAGTGGTAACCAGAGTACTGGGTTTGGGGAAGATGGATTACCCTCCTTTATCTTAGGCACACTGATTTTAGAAATCTCACCCAAATCAACATAAGCATAATCTTTTTACCTCTGGTACCTGTGGTTCTTCAACTACATTTAATTTGTCTTTGTACATAACCTTTTCATTGAAGATGACATTCCTGCTTCTAATAATTTTCCGATTTTCTGCATCCCAAAATATATAACCAAAAGTATCATCTCCATAGCCAGTAAAGAAACATTTCTTGGATTTGGGATCAAGTTTGTTTCTAGCATTGGCATCAACATGTACATATAACAAGTATCCAAATACTTTCAAAAAAGAAAGATTTACCTTCTTACCACTCCATACCTCCTCTGGCAATTTGAAATTCAACGGAACTGATGGTCCTCTATTGATCAGATAAGCTGCATTGTTGATTGCATCAACCCAAAAAATATTTGGCAACCCAGCATGCAACTTCATGCTTTTAGCACGTTCATTTAGGGTCTGGTTCATGCGCTCAGCTATCCCATTCTGTTGTGGTGTCCCTGGAATGGTCCTTTCCGTTGTGATTCCATTTGTAGCACAATACTTTTTGAACCCACCATCAACATACTCACCCCCATTATTTGATCTTAGGCACTTCATTTTCAAGCTTGTCTCATTTTCTACCAAAGCCTTCTATTTCTTAAATGTATCAAATACATCACTTTTATTTTTCATAAAATTAACTCATACCTTTCTAGTCGAGTCATCAATAAATGTGACGTAGAATGATCCACCAAGTGATGGAACTGGAGATGGTCCCCACAAATCAGTATGCACCAACTCTAACTTTCTGGTTTTGGAGCTCTGTCGTATTTGACGAAGCTGACTTTCTTCTGCTTCCCAAGGATGCAGCTCTCACACATACCAACAACAATGGTCTTCAATATTGGTAGTTTACCGCTCGACTGAAGTACATTCATGCCCTTCTCACTCATATGCCCAAGCCTTTGGTGCCATAGAGTATCACTAGATTCAGCAACTGCAACTGTATATATTGCACATGTATATACCGCTGCCATGCCAACAATAGACAAGTCTCTCAGACTTGAATACATATAAAGGGTAACCCTCTTGTAACCACGAGATACTACCATAGCTCCCTTAGTCACCTTCCATCTACTACTACCAAAATAAATACCATGCCTTTCGTCATCAAGCTGTCCAATAGAAATCAGATTCCTCTTTAACTATGGAACATGTCTAACCTTGTGGATTTTCCAGACTGATCAATTTTCCTGCTTAAGCTTGATCTCTCAAATGCCTACAATCTGAAGTGGTCTATTGTCAGCTAAATAGACAGTCCCGAAGTTACCTGTGGTATATTTAACAATACATGGCATAGCGGTGCCCCACGAGTAATCACGAACTTTATTGAGAGGATGCAATAGTTGTAGAAGGTTGGCGTCGACCCGGTTTCCATTACAATTGGGGAAAATAACACATCCCAAAACACATAGGAGATATGCAGCAGCTGCAGCATTCTCTTCGTCGTCGCTAAACTCTGGATTCATTTCTTCTTTATCCTTGGTGCCTTTGAACATATTCATCAAGTGGACCATGCTGAACTGTCTAGTTTTGTAAGGAAAGCACCGGTTGAACCCAATGTCGGATGTTGCTTGATCCAAACCAAGGCACTTATGAGTGTAAAAATAAAGTTTTTCCCAGCTTAACTACTTTACATAATCAAACTTGACGGTTGTACCATGGTCAGCGAGACTAAGAATCTTCACCACATCATCTGGGGTGATCCTCATATCTCAAAACGGCATGTGGAAGGTATTGGTCTCAGGATATATTCTCTTCAAGAAGGCTGATATCGACACCCAGTCATGCTCTAACATTCAATTCTCAACAGCAGTAGATAACCCCGAGTGATAAATAATTTGTTTGAACCTTTCACACTCACCATCTAACGACCAGTATTTCATTTTTCTTGGTGCAGATGTAGGTTTGAGTAGACGAAACGCATGAGAATGATCCTAATATACACGACAAATTATAAAAAAATTAGAATAGCAGTAACACTTCTACAAATAAAAAGAGAATAACTTAAGAATGGTGTTTTATAATTATTACCTCAGTTGAATAAATTTCTTTGGCCCAAGAGTCTTTGTATCCAAATAACATATCTCCTCCATCTCTTGGTAACCCAGGGATTTGGCCTGCTTCAATACCATTCATCTTCAAAAAGGCGGGGACTTGGTGTCCTCCTTTCTTCTTAATTACCTTATTTGTACTTTGTCCTTCTCCTTGTGTAGCACTTGGTTCTCCTTCTTCTTGGTTTCTAACTTGTGGAGCACTTGGTTCTCCTTCTTCTTGGTTTCTAACTCTTGGAACACTTGGTTGAGTTCCTTCGGTGATAGAGATTCCGCTAGTGCTCTTTTCTCTTCTTGCACTAGCTGTTACTTTCTTACCTTCTTCACGATGAGGCCCCGAAATAATTGTACCTTGGGCTTGCTTAGCTCGCATTTCCCTAAAAAAACAAAATAAAGAATAATTAACTCGTCATGGGATTCATTTTTAGGACACCCCAACTTGTTTGGGACTAAAGGTTTTGTGTTGTTGTTGTTGTCAAATCCTTAATAAAATTATGAAAAGAAAGAAAGAAGACAAAAGTAACCTTAATATGTTTTACTCCTATAAAAAATAAATCTCAAATTTTCTCTCTCCATAATATAGTACCAATTGATTCAAAACTATATTCTTCAACATCGACGAAGTTACAAAGGACATTCAGGGGTATCATTGGGTGTATGTTCTTGGCTTATGATGTGGTGCTAATTGACTAGAGTAGGATATGGGTAGACGGACAACTGGAGTTGTGGAGACATACTCTAGAATCCAAGGGCTTTAGGCTACTAAATCGAGTATATGAGGTGCTATTTCAGCGATGCTACAGAGGAGGATTGCGATATTACTTCGGCCGGACAAGTAGTACTTATGAAAGACACTTTTTGATAATTAGGGTCGATGTTGCAGAGCGATGACGAGATTGATGAGGATGTTCGCCATACAATTCGAGCGGGATGGATGAAATGACGAAGGCAACATGAGTCTTATGTGACAAAAAAGTCCCGCAAAAGCTCAAAGGAAAGCTACAGGGAACGTCGACCAGACCTGCGATATTATATATATGGTGCCGAATTTTGGGATACTAAAAGACAACACATTCAAAAGATAAGTGTAGCAAAGATGCGTATGCTGCAATGGAGTTGTGGACATAGTAGACATGGCCGAATTAGAAATGATAATATACCCGATAAACGGAGTGGCGCCGTTAAGAAGAAGCTTATTTAACACCGACTGAGATGGTTTGGACATCTCCAATGAACACCTCCGGATGCACCAATGTACACTAGTATCACAATTCCTGTTATAAACACAAAGAAAGGCAGAGGTCGACCAAGATTGTCATGAGAGGAAACAGTGAAAAGAGACTTAAAGGAATAAAATGTGTACAAGGAATTGGTTTCAGACAGAAACGCATGGAAGTTAGAGATCAACGTACCAGAACCATGACTTAGGAAGCTTGGTTAAGATTTATTTAGGAATATCATTAGAGGCTAAGATTCGGTTTAGCGTCCTGGGACCAAGGACTTAGAGCTTAGGACTTTGACCTTATGATTTATTAGTATAATTAGTATCTGGATTATTCCTACCAATGTTCGTAGCATTACTATATTTTTTATTGTTTTTCTTTTCTGCTTTTGGTTTTGGTAACATCGTCATGGGATTCATTTTTAGGACACCCCAACTTGTTTGGGACTAA
>JAJJMC010002728.1:110591-143597 GCA_023531435.1 Papaver californicum | reverse complement strand
AGAAAGAAAGAAGACAAAAGTAACCTTAATATGTTTTACTCCTATAACAAATAAATCTCAAATTTTCTCTCTCCATAATAAAGTTACTGTATAACTCGTTATGCATCCTATTTTTTAAGGGACATAATTAGTAATCAAACTATAATATAATATATCTAAAAAAACATAACTTTAAATTTTATCATTTTTACAGATATAAACTCTTAACTGAAGACACTTTATCTTGTATAGAATTACAGCGAAGCACGTGCACATCCCTTATTATATATATACAGGATAATCTTTATCTTTAAATAAAATTTATAGTATTGCTAACTAAATTCTATATAAAATACCTTATTTCATATAAAATTTAATACACTCCCTAGTAGGTACTCCTGTTAGGAGCCATGAAATTTTAGTCTAGCAAACACCTAGACTATTCTCGATGATAAGAATGATATGATACATTTATAAAGTGTTTACACAACGATTGCATTTTTTAAATTAATTTTTTAATAGCACTTGAAATCCTTAGGAGCAGGCGGAACCAGTCCAATAAAATAAACAGTTGTCTATTCTGTTAAGCTGACTGCTATACTCATTATTATTTATTCTAGGTTTTTTTAACCCAATCCTAAGTATACATATTTTTTGTCTTTTTATCTACGACAATTTTTTTTTGTCTTTCCGCGGTTTTTTTTTTGTTGGCTCCCCTGCTCAAGAGTCAGGACCATAACTTTGATAAAGCTGCAAATCCTTGGACCAATACGCTGTTCGTACAAACAGTAAATAAACCACAAATGACAAGATCCCAACGTAAATAAATGCAGAAATCTGGTGATAATGAGAAACTAGATATTTCAGTCAGTACTGCTGCTGGTAGTGGTGTTGATGAAGATGTAATAAAATGTGAGATCCTAAGCCGACTCCCTGTCAAGTCACTTATGCGTTTCAAATGTGTATCTAAATCTTGGCTCTCCCTAATTCAAGAAGATTCACACTTTGCTGATTTACATTTTGAACGCTGAAAAGCACGTCCAGGTCTCCTTTTGGTGAAAACACTTAGTAGTCGACCAAGGGATCCAAATAGGAACAACAATGGTTTAACTCTGACAGCCAACCTAAGTAGAGACAGAAGCAAAGCAGAAATTCATGGTGCAAGGAAGATAAAATCGTCTCGTCCAATTGAAATTCTGGGACCTGTTCATGGATTAATCTGTTTTCTTGACAAAATCAAGTCTGTCGTTCGTGCATACAACCTCAGCACTAGAGAGGGTGCACACCGTGTTAGATCAAGATTACGAAGGATACGGCGGCCAGGTTTTTCTTTGTTTAAAAACTATTATCAATTTGGATTTGATCCTAGCACAAAAAAAAACACTAAGTATTGTGTGTTTGTCTTATACTTGAAAAACAACAAAACCACCTCGGTGGTGGTGGTGGTGGTGGTCCGACTCCGTATATAGTTTGCGAGGTCTTGACTGTAGGAGACAATGCATGGAGAAGTATTGATGAGATCCCGCCTTGTTATTCTGACATCTTGTTTACCTCTGTTTATGTGAATGGTTCTATTTACTATTGCACCGGTAGGTTTATGAGTGGGCGTTGGGGTAATGATGATCCTGTGTTAGTTGCATTTGATGTCGGTAGTGAGAAGTTCAGAACGATTCTAATCCCTAATCTCATCCTCAATAGCCCGCCTTTCGAATTTCATTTTAATTACATGCTTACTTGTTAGAAGTGGATGGGCACGTAGCTATAGTTTGTAGAATGAATGCTTATATTGTCAAGCTTTGGGTATACAGAGAGTATGATAAAAAGGGGGGGGGAACTGGACTGAAGATACTATCGTGTTACCTTTTTCTTGGGACAGGAACATACAATGGGGTTTTTATACAGGTACTATGCACCAAATACTCATAGTATCTTATCATAGCCGAGACTCTGCTTCAACTCTCTATACTTACGACCTAAAGATGAAGTCATTCACCGAAATTGAAGTCAACGGGATCCCCTCATCAGTTCGAAATGGCTGCTATATGAAAGTGTCCACTTTTGTCGAAAGCCTTTTGCACACCCGGACGCAGAGAAGCAGCAGTAGTGAAGAAGCTCACTCAAATATTCAACAAGAGACTGACTGAGAAAATCTCTTATTAGTCTGAAATTCTGGTAAGCCTTCCGCTGATTCCATTTCTTCTCAGTAAACTAAATGAATGTTGATTGGGCAGTGGCAGTGGCAGTGGCAGTGGCGTATTAGTTTTAGAACTCCCAAGACCTTTGCGCACTGGTAGAGTATTATGATCACAAGCACACACATCATCCTATGAACACTAATATTGTTGCTTATATATATGTACTCCCATTGATACTCATCTTCGCCTCTAGATACTAAGGGGGTGGGAATTGTTATGTTGGTTGTGGCAGGAAATGCCTATGGAGCATGAACAACCGGCTGGAAGCTGTGCAGTATATGAAACAGCTGAAGCTTAATGTGCAAAGTTAATTCTCTTTTTCTGTGATAGTAGATGTTGGTTGTACATGTTTAGTCTAATGTAAGTGGAACTCAGCAACTTCTTTTTGGACCGTTAGTATGCTGGATACGTTTCCCAATTGGCAATGGCAATGAAATTTTTTGTTATGACAAACACTAATGAATGGTGGCAATTCGGAACCCAGCCAGTAGCATCTTGTTTGTACTTTATAAAAAATTGCTACATTTTGGGCCAGATTTATACCGGGGGAGCGCTGCCATAGTTGTACTTGTACCAGTCAAGATATGGTGGGCTTTATCAAGTTTATTTCAAAAGACTACCAGAATCTGGCTTCAATACCAGACGGACTAGGACAGTGTTCGAGTCTTTTTTCTTCGTTACGTATTGTTAATTGTTGACAGGAATGTAGTCAAAAAGTACTTCAAGACGGGGTCGATGTGTGAGCAATATGACCAAAAGAACAAGGGAAAGGAAAGGGGTGAACATCGATACACGAAGCTGTTGAAAACAATTGCACAAAAACAAACAAAGTCACACGGAACAAATCTCAAACAGCGGAGTTACGGAGTTACGGACTAGTTTGTTCTATTTAAGATGTTTTACGATTTTGTTTCTTGATTTGTTAGCAATCTACTTTTCTTGGATGATTTCTCTACACTGATAAATAAAACCAACTTCTACTCTTTTTAATACTTGCTCAGGATTTCGAAATCAGAATGACAACTTTTTTTTTTTTTCCAGAAAATAACCTAATATAGCATAAGGTTATCAATCCAATTTAATGAAAATAAATTTGGATTTTAATGTTTACCGAAAAATCCTCTCAACAGTTAAAGAATAAATTTGGATATTAATATCTACCGAAAAATCCTTTCAACAGTTAAAGAACGGGCATAATATAGCTAAATCATAATCAAAGGTTAAAACATCAAAAATTAATTTTTTTATATCATTAGACCTCCCACGGTTGCATTCTTCAATGCATATAGTTTTATATGTATCTTAGTAGATCGGATGGGATGGGATTTGGATCTTGGTCTATAATATGGAAGTCCAAAATTATATAATCACACTATCTTTCTAACTTTAACACAATAATATATATTTATGATTTTACATATATATCCCAACAAAAATTTATATACCCAGAAATAACCTTGTAAACAAAAGTTTAATAACATGAGTAAATGTCTAAGATGCTTTTAATTTGTTCAGAATTTAGTCGGGGTTAGATTATACAAAAATTCTTAATTACCGTGTTTTAAAGCACACTAAATCCGCTTATACACATGGGATATACAACGCTTTTCTTCCAAGTTTAGTACTCCTTCTGTTCTAATTTATATGATAGTCTGGGAGTTTTTACGTAGATTAAGAAATGAAAAAAAATATAAAAATTTACATCTATGTCCCTAAAAAACATCTTCAAACATTAATTGTTATTAGTGATTTATAAATAAACTTATAGTTCCAAGGCAAAATGTTATGGTATTATTGATAGTTTTTTGAAAAATATGAAAACTATCGACTAATATAGAACATAAAAAAACTCTAAACTATCATCTAAATCGGAACGGAAAAAGTATGAATTAATCGGGAATAGTGGAAAAACATGAATTACCATTTGGTACTAAAATTATGGAACGGATCCTAATTACATTGTATTGCCGAGCTAAGCAAGGTCAGCTTGTAACCCAAGTGGGGGCAAAAAGATGGACAATTAGAGACTGAATTGAATCCCTTGGATAAGGCGTAGGAAGTTTGAGTTATGGAGTAAATATCTGGAGGATGCCTTTGATCACTCCTAAAAATCAATTCTGAGAGAATCACGTTGAAATGAAACACGCTACCACATTTGTTGCTCACTCGATAAAAAATTTCTCAGGATAGATGAACTCCGAGTGAAGTGTATAAGAGTTTAGGTTGGCAGCCTAGACCGAGGTTACGTCGTCGCTTCTGAAGCTTGCCCCACGGCACCTTCATTCATTCTTTGTTGAACTGCCAGTCCAGGTTGCTTTTCTTTTCCGCTAGAGAATCTGAGGTGAATTGAGCAACGCAACCTTCCGACTTCAGATGCGCTACAATTGCGCCACAGATTCACATCGGAATCAGGCGTTTGTGAAGCAACATATAAGTAAGACTGGATACAACCGTTATGAACAAGCTAAGAATTGCCTTGAGCCACTTTGAGACTCACCATCCTTTTGAATGACCTGGGTAGCAAGTACCTGACTCTTTCATAGACAGAAACGTAGAGCAATTAAGTAAGTAGCCATCCAATTTTGACTTCGATCCAGTCATACAAAATGAATTCTCAAAAGCTGGAAGGAAAACAACAACGAAATGCCTCTTTTGCTAACCAACGTATTTCTGAACAACCTTGTAAACCAAGAGCTGCCATATAATTTTTTTCAAGACTTATCGCTTCTAAGAGCATGAACTATGGGGTTTGAGAGTCTCATTTAAAATGAATTTTTTGATCAAATTTGATTAAATTATGCCCTACTATGGATAGAGGAAAATCCTCTTTCACACAAAACTCAATCAGAGTCTCGTTCAGGTGATAGAGTGAGTGAAATTCTTCACTATACGGCTAACAATTTGCCGTATGAAATAATTAGAAAAAAACGGCAAACCATTTGCCATGTAAAGGTTAACCGGCACTTGGTTTGCCATATGCAATTAAAATGATATCATATGGCACTTAGTTTGCCGTCCAGATTTTTTTTTTTTTTTTTACAAACGGCTCTTAGTTTGTCGTATCATTTTTTCTATTTTATACATAATATCTCATGCTAGTACTTATTGTCTTGGAACCAGTGACGGACTTGTGTGGGATCAAGCGGGTCTGCTGACCCAACTTAAATTCTTTGTATGAGTACTTGCTAGTAATATTCGTAGGCACTGACCCATACAATTTTTTTTGCTAACCGATTGATCCGCTAAATTTATTTGAAAACGAGCTTTTAGTCTTTTTTCCTAATACTTTGCATATGCACCTTTTTATTTTAAATAAAGACCCTTAAAATATTACATGAAAACTATAAATTGTACTTTATTATCTACTTACTTATATTAAAATATTATATTTTGACGACATTAACCCTGTGTGTAAGCTGTATATAATTAAGGATTAGGAAATGACTACTGCCCTCACTAGAATTAGTAAAATTTTCAATACACTTTAAAATTCGAGCGGCCTTCGACCGTAACTCTATCAATGCTTTGACCCCAGTGAACTGAATTCCTGGGTCCGCTACTACTTGGAGCTTTGATTGAGATGACTGAATCTGCAAATATAAAAGAATAACGACACAAACCTAATTCAACCTTAGTCAAATTTTATTATATCTCAACCCTAAAATAAGAAATAGTTACTTATCAGTTCCATTAAAATCTATTTATTATATTTTACAAATTAAATTTGGTCCCACTTGTAACAAGGTGTAAAAGAAGAATAAATAAGAAAATATTAGCAAGATGTAAAATGAAATAGTATATTGGACGACACATTATATGCCGTCCATTTTTATTTTTATTTTTTTAAAAGGCAAACTGTATGCCATATAGACTCTTCACTCTCTATTGCATGGTGGGTTTTTCACTCCTTCAGATAGGCTCGCACCCGTTTTAAATAGGGATAGACTGCTGAAACAGTCTATCCCATAGTCCTTGCTCTAAGTATCCATCTGATCATATAGCAATAACATTCTTTATTACGGCCTACAGGTAATCACCACTCCTGAAACATCACTGGAATATAACATGTAATGAACATTCTTTGTTTCTATGGTCTCAGTGACCGTAACTTTTGTATCTTCTACTGCTTCGTGTTCCTCTTTACTAACAACGTCACCATCATTTGAAACTTCAGTAGTTACCTCCATTGTAGACGCCACGCCTTCGGAAGTATACGTACTGGATACAAACTTAGCTGGAAGTGGTGGAGCTGCATCAATCTCCACCTGCTGCAAAGGCTCTCTGGTAATGGTAGTGTTCTCCACCTGCCGAGAACCCCAAGACTTCACCATAGACGCTTCATCAAATGTAACGTCTCTACTCATGACTATCTTCTTCTCTACTGAATTCCAGATTTTGAACCCCTTCACTCCTTTCTTCACGCCCATAAAAATCCTTTTAACAACATGACTATCAAACTTGTTTTCACTAACATGATACCAAGCAGGGAAATCAAAGATATGAATTGAGTCATAGTCATAAGCTGGCTTACTATACCACTTCTCCATTAGAATTTTACCTTCTAACGCAACTGATGGAAACTTATTAATGAGGAACACGCATGTGTAACTGCCTCATCCCAAAACGCTTTACCTAATCCAGCATTAGATAACATACATCGTACCTTTTCCAGTAAAGTATGATTCATGCGTTTAGTTACCATATTTTTTTGCGGTGTCTTCTTAACTGTGAAGTGCCTATGTATACCCTCACCCTGACATACTTGTAAGAATGGATCACTTTTGTACTCACCACCATTGTACGAACGTAATACTTTGATCATTCTTCCAGTTTGAGTCTTAGTTGCTTTCTTCCACTTTACAAAGACTTCTAGGACATCACTTTTATGCCTCATGATGTACACCCATACACGCCTAGAATAGTCAACAATATACGACATGAACCAATGTTTCCATCCCAGTGATGCATTCTTGGAGGGACCCCAAACATGTAACTGAACATAATCAAGAACTCCACTAGTATTGTGGATTGTTGTGCCAAAGCTTGTTCTTGTTTTCTTTCCTTTCACAAAATGTTCACAAAAATCTAATTTACAGGAAATAACACCTTTCAACTAATCTTGTCGAAGTAAAGAATGTAACGACTTATCACATGGATGTGCAAGATGCATATGCCATAACTTCGTGGTCTACGTAGCTGCAGTCTCGATATGTTCTGAAATAGACACATTTCCCGTTATCGTACTCCCAATTAAGTAGTACAAGTTGTGGTATCGTGTGCCCTTCACGATAACCAGCGATCCAAATATTACCTTTAAAACGCCATTCTTAGCTACTAATTTGTATCCCTTAGCTTCCAAAGTTACAAGCGAAATAAGATTCTTCTTTACAGCAGGTACGCACCTAATTTCCTTCAGCTCCCAACCATAACATGATGCATTTTGATTCGAGTATTACTAATCCCAATCACCATACAGGTTTGATTATTCCCCGTATGTACTTCACCATCAAACTTCTCGAAGCTTGAGAACCAGTCTCGATGAGGACATATATGATAAGTAGCACCAAAATCTAGTACCCATGTAATGTCAGTTACGATACAAGCTGATGGTGTCACAGTTAGTGAGAAATCCGAAGCTTCATCTGAATCTTTACTTGCCTTAGAAATTTTCACCTCAGTCTTATTGTTATCTCTTTTCCTATCTTTACGCTTGGTACAATCCTTAGCCAAATGGCCAAAGTCATGACACCATGCACACTCATCCTTCTGCAGACGCGCTCTTGACTTTGAACGCCCTCTACCTTTGCCACGATCACCAAATTTCTTCTTTTTGTCTGTCGAACGACCTCTTGCAACGAGCACATCTCCGCCAGCTTCGGTTTCAAGGTTTTCACGATCCATCTTCCTAAACTCTTCATTTTGCAATGCTGTAGTGACTTCTTCATTCGTCAGTTTCGCCTTGCCGTGCATTAATGCTTTAATCACGGGATCATACTTGTCAGGAAGAGAATTCACCAGAAACAACGCCTTCTCCTCGTCATCAACCGTCTCTCATAATTAATCAAGTCAGCAAGAAATTTATTAAATGAATCTAAGTGCTCTGTCAGAGTTCCACCCTTCTTCATGTTATAGTTATACGATTTTCTCTTAAGATGTATCCTATTCGCCACGTTATTCACTAAGTATTCCTTTTCTAGATTTTTTCAAATCTCCTTAGCCGAAGTCTCGTGCTGATAATTAACTCTTACCGTCGTTGTAAGCATCCACGAATAGAACTAAGACATAATTATTCATCTTGTTCCATTGTCTATCATTCATATCATCTGACCGACCTTCTAGAGCTTCATCTAGGTCAAGATGAACAGGCGCATCCATTACGTCTATTCTCCATAAATCAAAATTATTGGTTACGGTGAACTAATCAACCTTCAGTTGTGATCTATGAGAATGAAGTATTTTTTCTTTTTTTTCTTTATCTTTATTTGATGGCTCCGGTTTTTCCACCTACTCTTCCGTAGCAACCATTATTTATAAAATAAATAACTAATCAAATAAGGATAAAAAACTAACTTTTGAGATCATAATTACCTCAAACATCTTGTAAATAAATATCTCCACTGCAATATTACGAATACCCAAAATTTCCAAGAACCTAACCTGTGGTTGATAGGATTTGGAACCCTATATAAATAAGAACCGCAATCACACGGCGTATACAATGTAAAACGGCAAGTACAGGTCGAACCCATATGGAGCATGAAAATATTGTAATCACTATCTCTAATAAACTAACCAGGAATGATGTTTTTGAATTTTTCTAATAATGCAAATTGAATAAATTAATTTAGCTAAACTACTAAACTAAATTCAATGATAGAGAGTTGGTAACCAGGATTTATAGTATCCACCAGTATTTCTATTTAATTACTGAAGTGAAATATAAGTTATGAATATTTATCTATTCTCCGTTCTACCGACATCACCTATTATATGTATAGGATCGCAAATATCACTTGTATACCCTAAGCATATCACATCAAAAGATAAAACTCAAGCATGCACCATCAAATTGCATTAGAGAGAAAATTATTCGAAACTAAATATAGGTTTACAAATAATACTTGACTATTCTAAACATACCCCATCAAAAAAACTAACCCAAACATAAAATGTCAAAGTATGAGACAAATTAAACCGATGACCGATACACATCACCGTAATGGAATATGTCTCATTCTCCCGTTACAGTCGCCAACCTTTCTCTCTCTGTCCTTTTTATGGCGCTCCCTCCCTTCTCTCACAGTACCGCCTCCGCGAACCCCCCTTGTAGCTCGGTTTCCCAATTCCATCTTCTGCTCGAACGCTAGTGTGTTGTGGATCTCCATACCTCATGCCCTCTTAATTTTCACGTCTTATATTAAAATTCAATCAGCACCAGTACACCACTATCCCAAGTCTTCAACTTAATTTATTCACATATCGACCCATTGGTGATGGTACTTGTTATCATATCATTGACTAGTAGATTTCCTAAGTCAAGAGTGTGCGTCTTCATGATGGAAACTGGCAGATTGGGAAATCTTGGAAATCCATATTAATTGGGTTTGTAAACCGCATGGTCGTACATAAGCTTTTCTAAGTATGAATTTTTCTCACGGTATGGTGCAGTTTTGGTGCGCCAAATCCTTGAAGTTCAGAACACCATTTTCAATTTCATGACATTTGAGAATGACATGAAATGTGGGGGAGATGGCATTATTTTTAAATTTCTCCATTTGTCTGTTCCGGCGAAGGAAATGCTTGGTCATATCACGCTTGGTCGTTAATTTGAAAAGAGAAATGGTGCAACACATTGGACATACGGAAACAGAGTAGTATGGATAATTCTTTTGTGTTGGTATATTGTAACCATATTAGTACCCAATTAGATTTGTACTCGTATTACATACCGGACATATTTAATTTTTTTCTTTTTAATAAAACTGACATATAATCCGTGTTATTTATCGGGTTTGATAAAAAAAAATTGATTTGGTACGGTGGATCCCGTCCTGTTATGATGTATTAAACCTTGATTGAAAGTTTCTTTGAACCATAACATAACTCATCTACACCCATTAAATCAGCCACAATAATCAATAGCAGTAACGTGTGCTATGCATCGGATAGATATCTTTTTTTTTAAATGTAGCACATAATCTAAATGGTGATATTTTGTCAGCAATGATCGAAGAAACAGATAAAAAGAATAAGTTTTTGGTTATCTAGAACTCATGAGGATAAAAAAACGTGATACATTTATTATAACTTACTACTAATAATAACTTTGAGTTGCAGAACTAAAATGAAGTAAATATGTGGTTCGTCAAACAATTGTATGCTATGCTTCCAACAGATATAACCTTCCCAAGAACTGGCCAGTGTACTTAGGCCAGAAACCTTGTGCTCAACAGATGTGGAACGACTCAGGCTTTGTCGTTCTTTTATTTTTATACCACCAATCAAAACACCTATGGAAAACCCAATGGTAAATGAATGAACTGGTCAGTTGCATTTGTGAATAAATCTTTGCCGATCAAAAATAATTAAAGATCATATCATATTAAGCCAACAAAGCTAAATGCAACAAATAAAATCTTAAGCTACTCGATCATAAAACAAAATCATCCCTTAAAGAACCAAAAAGTCATCATTAGTTGATCATATTTTTCAATAAAATGAAATTTGGTGAAAACAATTTTCATTAGGGTTGTTATAATAACAAATTAGGGAAAAATCAATTGACAATTTTTGAGATTATGTTGTTACATTTTTCATGGATAAATTTCCATCACACACTACTATAGATGATCAATTTTTGTCAAGGGTAATATAGTAAAATTATCCCTCAAGACTCGAGTCTAAGAAATATCAAACCTTAAAATTCTGCAAAGAGTTTTTAGGCAGGTGCCTATGCCTGTCGTCTCTCAGGTGCTCATCCCTATCTCTCTATATATATACGTAATCACATGAATGCATCACCTAGCTGACCTCATCAGATTATTACATATACGATCAAATTCATTAGATGAATCAAAATTACTTTGTATCAACATTCATTCTCATCTAAGTGGTATTAAGTATTAACTTACTAGGATGCCTATACAACTTTGTATAGAAGTATGTATCAAGTTACATATGAATTTGCTTGACTAAAGCACCACAATTATGCTTATATAACAAGCCAAAATTGTGTTAAACACAAAACATAGCTTCTACTAGCTAAACTTACCCTTGGCCACGTCAATCCTTGCTTAAGGAAGCAACCAATGGTATAAACATCCTTCATCTAACATCCAATGCTCAAGCAAATAGCCCAGATGCTTAAAAACACGTTTTCATGTTAAGCTCATTAGAGATAATTCTACGTTATCCTATACAAAGTTGTGAGCTTGGAGCAATTGGTAATGAATTTATTGGTGAGTTATATATGAAAATCTTTGTATGGATTTCCTCTACAATATACTAAAAAATCACATCAATCGGACAAATGAACTAAGAGATATGATCAAAACAGTCAACTAAGTCACTGCTGAAAAATTCATGAATTTTTCCGAACTTCTGTTTGTTTCGTCTTTTTGATGCCCTTAACGACCTCAAAACTCAAATCCATCAAAATGAGATAGATGGTTGTCTGGGCATGAAAAATTAGGGTAGATCATCAAAAACGGACTTCGTATGAACCCTAAATCTAAATTTTTAGGGTTTCGAAATTTCACAAGAAATCTCTTGTCCATCCAAGTCAAAGAGGTTGTTGCACCCCTAATTTGTCCGTATTAGGTGAGATAAATCTTGTCCTGCTTAGTACAAAGCTTGTCAATCTTATTCTCACAACCAAAGAATAGGTTCAAACCCTAATTTTCAAAAAGGAAATTTCCTAACCCTAATACCTGGACGTGTATGCCTGCTAGCCTATGCATCTTGCCTCTAAGGAAAGCCTGCTAGACTATGCGTCTTGCTTCTAAGGCAAGCCTGCTAGCCTACACGTCTTGCTTCTTGACAAATTTTAACGTTTTACTCTTTTACCCTTAACTTGTGAGGCTGAGTGCAAAGAGAAAAACGTGAAACTCTTGCTTATTGACAAAATCTTGACGCTCTTCCCTTTTTCTTTCACGTGAGTATCTTGATTTGGCAAAATTAGGGTTTTGACAAGTTTCAAAATCCTAAGCTATACTAGACCTCTCACATATATTTTCGTATGAGCTCTTACGTATAATTTATCATGCTCAGCAGCATACACTCGTTTTTACGAAATAAGCATGTAAACGGAAAATTGACTAAGATGGACACATTGCTCCTTATACACAAATAAATACATATTTATTTTATTTTAGTCTATTAGACTCATCAACTAGTCAAGCAAGACATATTTACTTATGTTTGTCTTCTAGACTCGTCAGTCGAGTCAAGCGAGATAGGATCATCAGTTTAATCAAGCAAGACAGACTCATCAGCTAGTCAAGCAAGACAAGTCTTTAGTCAAGAGGCCCATTGAGCATGTCTCAATTGATTTAACATCAATAGTTCTTAATGCTACAGTATTACACAAGAGATCAGAATGTCACAAATGAGGGATACTCATTAGGGTTTTGGTCTGGCGGTCTACGACATGTGGTGCAGCAGTGCACCCACTAAAGAAAAATTCTGGAAAGTTCGATCAACAGTTGGGTAGAGGAGTGGTAAGTTGAGTAACTGACCACTCAGCCTTAATCGAAGTGGAGAGCAGTTGTCAGTATCATCTCCAACTTCTCCACTTTACCACTACTCAACCATCAACAATTTCTTTCAGAAAAGAGGTCGAGTGGTTACAATAACTATGATGCAAATAGATTCTCAATCTATTGAAGGAGGTCGAGTGGTTACAATAACTATGATATAAATAGATTCTCCTGACAGACTGAAAGGGGTCATGTCAGGAGCAATGATCTCAAGTATTTGTTGTTGTATGGGTTTGCAATGCATCGTGTCGGTATTGCTAGAACAGAACGTTATCTTATCGAGGAAATTTTTGAGGAAGACACGTACAAGTGTTGGTTTCCACTGCAACCCTTGCAAAGATGTGCTAGTTTACCATCTCATGCTGTGATCATCAAGGGTACTCAGATTTACAATTTCGACGAAGGTGTATGGATGAATTAAGTCCTTTGGATGTAACTCAGATGCTTTGTCATGCAGGAAGGCCTCAGTAACAGGACATAGTGAGCTGCAGTATGCCGAGGTGACTTTGGAAGAAAGGAGGGCTGATTTGGTAAGAATTGAACTTTTATTATACTACTACAGTTCTTTTGTTTACTTAGTGATCTTAATTGCATATATTGGTCTTTGGTTGCTCTGGTGTTTTTTTTGTTAAATTATCTCTCATGAAGAATGACTTATGTCACTGTCCATTTATTTATGTCCTCCGTCACCGCAAAGGTAAATCCATAAGAACACTTGTAGGTTTCTTGTAGATCTTTGTTCTATTGGCGTGTTGAAATTGATCCTGGATACCATGTGTCCTCCACGATTTCATTACCTACTCATGTTTCTGTAATGATGTTATAGCCTTGCAGGAAGAAGAAAAGAAAAATTGAAACAATGGAAGAAGTAGGCAGAAGGTAATGAAGGGAAGATGAGATTTAAATTATTTTAGAATAATCTTTCATTTTTAGGGTTTTGCAAGGATAGTTTAGTAATTTGAGCAATAAAAATAGACAAAGTCAATGGGGTTTTACCACTTTAGCGGACCTAAACAGATTGGATAACGGCAGATCCATTTTATTAATTTTTGAGAAAAGAACGGGCCTGCATAGTTATATCGGGATTTTAAGTGGGTGTACTTTCTAAAATTTTCCATAATAAAACTTCGAAGGCACCCACTCTACAGTTAGCAGCACACATATGGGTGTCTAGTCTCTACATACAGAATATAAGGGTTCCCATTTTAGTGCCAACCGCTGATTACCTTACTCCACCACCACCACCACCACCACCACCACCAATTTAAGTTTGCTTCCAATTCTCTTTCAGAATCTCCAAAGGTACATCCTCTCCTTCTCTAAAAAAATGAATTTGGGTCAAAGAATACTCCAGCTCCATACAAGAACTATCTGCGATTCTTATCATCATTCATATCTACAGCACTATGAAATATTTGTGAGATATTATTATGGTAATAAAAGAGTACACAACTTGAGAGTTTTGTGAGGGATGAGTGTAAATCTGGTAATATTAAGAAGCTTGATGATGGTTTGAAATACTTTGATCAGTTGATTTTGGAAATACCATTGCCATCTAATGTTACATTCAATAATGTATTGGGTTCATTATCCAAAATCAAGTGTTATTCAAATGTCATTTTGTTGTATAAGAAGATGAATTTGGTTGGAGTAAAACCCAATATGTATACATTCAGCATATTGATTAATTGCTGTTGTAGACTAGGCCAAGTGAATTACGCGTTTTGTTTGCTTGGAGATATTATCAAGAGAGGTCATCAGCCTAATGTTATCACATTCACTACATTGATTAACGGGTTGTGTCTTCAACAAAATATTGATTTTGCCTTCAAGGTGTTCGATAAAATGACTGGGACAGGTATTCAACCTAATGCCTGTACTTTTAATACTCTAATACACGGGCTTTGTTTAACTGGTAAAGTGGGTCTTGCTCTTCAGCTAAAAAACAAGATGGGGAAATGGTACTGCAGACCTAGTGTTGTTTCATACTGTATGATTATAGATGCACTTTGTAAAGGAGGTTTAGTAGATCAGGCTTTGATTATCTTTTCCTAAATGCTTAGAGATTCAAATGTTATCCCTAATGTAATTGCCTACAGTTCTTTGATCAATGGGTTTTGCAATTCTGGATGGTTGGGTGAGGCGAAGAGACTCCTTGAAGAGATGGCCAATAGAGGAATCTCTGCAAATGTAAAGACTTATAATTCTATGATTCATGGTTACTGCTTACATGGTCAATGGAAAGAAGCGAGAAGATATTTCGATGCAATGATGGATCGAGGGATTTTACCCGATTTGGTAACCTTCAGTATATTAATAGATTCTCTTTGTAAAGATGGGATGACAGAGGATGCTCGGGGGTTATTCAAACTGATGGACAAGATAAACATAAAACCCGATCGGATTACTTATAATTCAATGATCGACGGTCTGTGTTTGGTAGGTCGGCTGCAAGAAGCGGTGAAACTGTTTGACTCGATGGTGGATAAGGGTCTTGAGCCAGATGAGATAAGCTACAGTGTGCTAATTGATGGGTATTGCAAGAATCGTAAGTTGGATGAAGCTATTCAGCTATTCAACAAAATGAAACGAAATGGATTGAAACCCACAACGGTTACTTACAATATACTTTTAGTGGGACTATACCGAGAAGGAAGAATGAAGACTGCAAACAATTTGTTTGATGAGATGCGTACTTTTGGTCTAAATCCGGATATTGTCACATATGGTACAATGTTGGATGGGTATTTCAAGAATGGTAAACTGGAGGAGGCAATAGAATTGTTTGAATCTGTGCAGGGTACTGGCGTCTTACCTAATGTTGATATGTACAACATTCTTATTCATGGCTTGATCTGTGCTGGCAAGTTGGAAGATGCAAGAAAACTATTCAATGAAATCCCCAACAAAGGAGTAGTGCTTGACGTAGTAACATATAACACAATGATCAAAGGCCTTTTCTGTAACAAGATGTTATTGGAGGGTGAAAAACTAATCACCGAAATGGAAGAGAATTGTTGTTTACCAAATGCTATAACATATAATACCATCATTAAGGGTTTTCTAATAGCAAAGAAGACTGACAAGGCATTGCATTCTCTATGCAAGATGCGTGAAAAGGAATTTGTACCGACTGATTCTGTTGTTTCCTTATTAATGAAAACTCTCTCGCCAGAAGAGCTAAAAAATCTGTAGTTTTTCCTAAATCTTATAAATGTTGAGGTAGTAAGGAATTTGAATCTCTATCGAGTATCAAAATATCTGGATGAGGTTTCTTTATTTGCGTCCTTTTACTCCATTGAAAATCAGAAAACTTGTAGGAAACTGTGTAACCTCGTATAATTAGTTTTTGATCTTTTATGTTTTCTTATTATTTGTCTGTTTTTCTCTGGTTCATAAGATTTCTTCATTCCTGAGATATAGGATATGCTTCTTCTATGAGAAAAGTAACACAAATGAAAAATATGGGTTCTAAAGTCTGTTCTTTAGTTAATCATTCATGATTATAACGTTTAAACTTTGATCTTGTGCAGAGAACTGTCAGGTGGCAAATTAGAGGTCCTAGGCTGATACAGCAGTTAGAGACGTTGGCATGTTGCTATAACACACTGGCGATTTTTTTCCAGTTGATGCCAAGAGAAGCTTAATAGGTACACACCGTACATTTATTTTGATATTTTCTCGTCATAGGCGTCAATTTAAGTTTTACAGCTGAAGTAATGCACAATATCCCAGGAATCTGTAATGAACTAACATGAGAACATCAGTGTTTAATAAGTTGACATGTTTCCTCCATATCCCTTTGAAATACTCAGGGTATGTCATCCTGGGTGATCCACGAAAAACACAACATCATACCTCTCACTATGTTCCAACTCCAGATGCTGCAAACCCTATTGGCAAGCTGAATTAAATGCTGCTGGCGCTCAAACTCCTAATGATGGACTTCAACATCAGCAGTTATCAAACAGAAAAAATGTAACAGATTAGCACTTGCTACAGGTTAAATAACATCTGGCAATGATGGTGGAATGCATGTGTCATGGAACAGAAGTCCTTCCGATGAGAAGAATGTACGTAAAACTGTTGAAGCTCCTGCTGCTGCTATACCAGAAGCTTCTGAAGGCGATAAGTGTCTTACTTTGGCCTGTGTCACTGTTGTGGTTGCGATGTGAATGTGAATGTTCACTTGTCCAGTTAAGTTACGATCCACTTTAGACAGATAAGTAAACATTTCTTTGCTGCGGGCTGTAGCATTAAGTAGTGAATCTTTTAAAGGAATAATTAGGAAAGATAAACGACTTGATCCAATGGCAGAATGCATAAAAATTCAGCGTATTACCGTATTCTTTTTCAAATATTGTAACACCTTTGGCACTCTTGGCAGTTTTTCTTGGATATAGGGTGATGTGGTTTTGTTCCTGATGGTGTACGCACTGAAATCTACCTAAAAATGGGGTACAGTGAAGAGGAAGGAGAGGGAGCTTTCTCTCTTAGAAGTGATCGGGAAATTGTCTCTTTTACGGATTCGACACATGCTGCTTCTCCTGGTTCAACAGGGATGGATCCCAACAACTTATGGATGGAAATATAATTGGAACTATTAAACATAACATTGTAATCTACCGACTACTGAATTATAGGAATAGAGAATTCTCATTGTTACTAGTCATGTTATGGATGGAAACCATTCACTGAAAATCTTCCATCTACACAAATAACTTGGCCGGTGATTGAAGAAACAGCTGGGAGGCATAGGAATATGAATTCAACTGGAGGTGAAACCTCCCTTGGTTCTCCAAGGCGCCGTATTGGGGTTCGTGAGATGATGCTTTCTAGGTGCTCCTTGTCTTCCAGCATTTGCGATGGAAACAATTCTAGTTGCGGTAAACATACTAGTTATGTACGGACCAGCCATTTAATAGTCAGTGAGTAATTTAATTTCTGATTAATTAACTTTAGAATTCATTGCATGTATGTGTTGCGATTTTATCCATAGCAATTGCCATTATCCACAAAACATTTGTTCAAGTTATTAATTGAATAATCTAGAAACATAACATATCATGAATTATAATGTTCAGTATCTTTGGATAATCATCTGGCTTATGCTCCTGAAGCCAAGTGCCGTAGAAAATCTTCTTACGTACTTTTAGTTCCATGTCATCATATATGTATATAGTACCTACCGATCAACTGTGCCATAATATTTGTTATTTTGCTTTAAAGTATAAACATGTAAGTGTTGTACATAGCTGTGAAGCAACATTAGCTAAACACCTGATTGAATTCGAGAACACTGAGTCAAGGAGCTTGACCGTAAGCTTGTTACCATAAACTTAAGTTGATATTTGTAATCTAATGCTATTATACTCCTTCTGAGAGTAAAATTAACTTATTTTTTAGTACAGAGTCACTTATTGCCACAATTACATGGTAGTTTAGAGGCTTTGTTTCTCATGTTATGTTGGAGAAATTCACGTGTTGACGTTTTCTCTTTGGAATCTTGGTTTGTAGGATTTCACAGGCTTTGAATCTCATGGATTGGCCGTTCAGGGTGTTGAAAGGTTTTCCTTTTAACGTTTCTGAGTTACTCTTGATGGCCAAATGACACTGTTAAGGTTAACAATTCCTCTTGTATCAGTATGTAACCTCGGGCATGGATGTCAGTTTCTCAAAGTGCTCGAGGATATAAGTGTTTGTTAAAATGGTAAGAGGATCTAAAGCTTGGTATCTATTAAGATTCTTCTAATGTCTTTGAATTGCTTTGAGAGGCCCTAAATTTGTAGTCTGGAATCTTTGGATGTTGAGAGGTGGTCTCTTTTTCATTCAAAAGCATCTGAATTTCTCTTATATGATTTGTTTTTGGTGAATTTTATTTATTGCTTTAATCCATTTATCTCTATATGTGTGGTTTGAGTTGTAATTGGGTCTTTATCTTTGAATTGGATCATTAGGTATCATTTGTATTGTCGTGATTGTACAGCTTTTGATTCTGTGGGTAGTCTTTTTCGATATTGAAATTTGTTGTTAGAATTTGGTTCCATACCATATGTCAAATCTGTGAGCAAACTAATTGGCAATGAGTAGAGTAGGCCATGATCATGATAGATTCTTGTAGTTAGGCTCTTATTGTCATTTGAAATCGGTTGTTATGAATCATGAATCACGTTCAACCGGTTTTGAGAAGAATTCTATATATTTAGACTTTCAGTGAAGGACCTCGGCTTTTGATATCCAGTTGTTCTGGATGTTCTTATGTACACTGCTGACAGTTTCGAAGGGTCAGATTACTATATACCTTTCTCCACGAGGTAATGTAGCGATTGGTAATTGCAGACCCCTGACGACTTTAAGGAATTGTCATGGTCCTAAGCTAACGGCCGTGACAACTTATATCATGTGACTTTGCATTCTTACGGTGATTCGAGAAAAGGTTTGCGGTCACTGGGGGCTCTGGAAACTGGATAGGCTTCTCATATATTTTTTAATCTTTCTTCTTTGTTTATTTGTTTTTGGAATTCATTACCTTCTTAGTACATCATATCTTCTAGTGAATGGGTCTTCAGACGAGAAAAGGTATGAAATAAACAGTCCTGGTTCTGGATACTTTGTGCTAAGCAGTACAAAATATATGAATTCTCAAATTCTTAAATTTGTCAGTTTAGGACAAGGTTTTGTTATTGTTTAGATCGTCGATTTTTTTTTGCTTAGTATTTAGTTATGCATAACTTATCTTTCCAATACAGAATGCTTTAATTTAAGGGTT
Organism: Papaver californicum; assembly: GCA_023531435.1. Classification (NCBI taxonomy): domain Eukaryota; kingdom Viridiplantae; phylum Streptophyta; class Magnoliopsida; order Ranunculales; family Papaveraceae; genus Papaver; species Papaver californicum. The sequence continues at coordinate 123,897 of JAJJMC010002728.1, read as the reverse complement.
AATACTTTTGGGACTCAGGGAGGGAATGCTATGTTATGTTAGGGTTTGTCAAATTTTGAGTTTTTACTGTTTGCTCATGTGTATCTAGGAACACAATCTGTAGTTTAAGTTAAATTGGTTCTATTTAGAATTTCCAGGAGGATTGCCGTAAACTACTTTGTTCGTGTTTAGTTCTATTTCATTCAGAACTCTTTTTGTTTTCCTTTCTAATACCAGTCTCGCTGTTAATTAAAGGTTTCGATGATCAGGTCCAAGACTACGTCGATTCTGAAGAGGAGGATGATGACGGACCTGAAACCAAGATTGCTGAGGGAATGCAGATGTTTGCGGAATCAGTTAAGGAATCTGTGGTGTAGTCACCTTGTAAGGGCAATAGACCAGGAAGTATTGGGTCCTGAATTGGCTTCCATTCTTGAACAGTTGTACGCGCAAGAGCAACTGCTAAAGAACGACAGAAGAACAAGGATAAAAGTATTAGAGAAGAAGCTAAGTGACTGAAAGAAGAGAGTACCAGTGGATTCAAGGATAGAGACAGGCTGAGGAGAGGTCCGGTGATTGATGAAGATTCAGTGAGTGCATGGTTGGTTGGAAGGGCAGCGTCAACTCCTAGAGCTTGAAACCATATCTCTCCATCAAGGGGGTTTACTGATGAAGTGTCAGCTTGTTGGCAGGTCCTTCCGGAATCACTGCGTCTAAGCGTAAAGCACTGGCCCCTGGTGAAGAGCTTATTAAGATTTCAGTCATGCCCAGCTGGGCACAACCAGCCTTTGATAGGATGACTTAGTTGAATAGGGTACAGAGTAAAGTATACGATACTACACTTTTCACAGCAGAGATTTTCCTTTTGTGTGCTCCAACTGGGGCTAGGAAATCAAACGCGGCGATGTTAACCATACTTCAGCAGATGGGTTGTTTGACAAAAACAAGTACAAGATTGTTTTTGTGGCACAGATGAAAGCTTTAGTTGCTGAGATAACTTGATATTTGTCTAACCGTCTTAAGCACTATAATGTAAAAGTTAATGAGCCAAGTGGAGACCGGTCCTTGGCTCACCAACAAATTGATGACACACAGATAATGTTACGACTCCTGAGAAGTGGGATATCATCGCTAGAGAATCCGGAGACCGAACATCTACCCACAGCTTGTGAAACTTGTCATTATTGATGAGATCTATCTACTTCGCGATAGTAGGGGGCAGTTCTTGAAAGTGTTGTTGCAAGAATGAATAGTTGAGACCACAAAGGAGCGCATCTGTTTGGTTGGTTTGTCAGCTAGAGTCCCCAATTATGAAAATATGGCACTATTTTTACGAGTTGATCTGTTAAAAAGGACTATTCCATTTTGACAACAGTTACATACATACCATGTCCACTTGCTCAACAGTATATCGGAATTACTGAGAATAAGCCTTTACAAAGACTCCAGTCGATGATTGATATTTGTTATGAGAAGGTCATAGCTAGAGCAGGTAAGCATCGTGAAAAAAGATAGTGAAAATTGTCTGCAATACAAGATACTGCTCTTGCTAATGACACGCTAAGTCTTTTCCTGAAAAAGGATAGTGTAAGCCGTGAGATTTGACAGACTGAAGCGGGTCATGTCAGGAGCAATGATCTCAAGTATTTGTTGCTGTATAGGTTTGCAATGCATCGTGTTGGTATTGCGAGAACAGAACGTTATCTTATCGAGGAACTTTTTGAGGAAGGCACGTACAAGTGTTGGTTTCCACTGCAACCCTTGCGAAGAGGTGCTAGTTTACCAGCTCATGCTGTGATCATCAAGGGTACTCAGATTTACAATTTCGAGGAAGGGGTATGGACTGAATTAAGTCCTTTGGATGTAACTCGGATGCTTGGTCATGCAGGAAGGCCTCAGTAACAGGACATAGTGAGCTGCAGTATGCCGAGGTGACTTTGGAAGAAAGGAGGGCTGATTTGGTAAGAATTGAACTTTTATTATACTACTACAGTTCTTTTGTTTTCTTGGTGATCTTAATTGCATATATTGGTCTTTGGTTACTCAGGTGCTTTTTTTTGTTAAATTATCTCTCATGAAGAATGATTTATGTCACTGTCCATTTATTTATGTCCTCCATCACCACAAAGGTAAATCCATAAGAACACATGTAGGTTTCTTGTAGATCTTTGTTCAATTGGCGTGTCGAAATTGATCCTGGATACCATGTGTCATCGACGATTTCATTACCTACTGCCCAAATTATCATGAATCAACGCTGACAAGATATCTGCCCATGTATCAGGTAAATTGGGTAGGCACCAATGCATCCAATCCTGACCCCAAACTTCAACTGCATCTTTCTTTTCCAACCATATAGCTAGATGAGTATCCGCCCTGAACTGGCTCAAGTGAGTTAGATTTAGCAACTGGATATCTGTGCCTTGCAATGTGTCCTCGATCAGAATACCACTTGTCTTGGACTAACAGCTGATGCAGATGATATAACTACTAGATAGATTCATGACTAAATTTCCGTCACACCCTACATTATTTTCAGAATGAGGATATACTGCTTGGCATTGAAGTCCTCGAAGGTCTGCCAAGGAGGATAGAAGAGTATCTACAAAAATAAGGAGAGTAACAAAACTTTAGCCAATGAATCAGTTCATAAAAGGATCATAGATTCAAGTTCCTCATAACTGAGTCACAACGCCTGTAGCAAAAATTCTCCTTGGTCCAAATCATGAGCAACAAGAACCTCCCTATTGCTTCTTGTGTTTGAAAACTTCTCACTCAACACTGTGTTACTGCTTGAAATCAGGTTACAAAAAAACCCACACAAAAATAAAGTTGCAAAACAAGAATATCCTTGGAATTTCCATTAAAAAAATATACTTGGGCGTGTCTTCCTCTCCTCTGTAAGTGTTTGCTCTAGAATGACAATGACTGGATTCCCATTATATTCATAAATTTAGATTAGTTAAAGTCCAGATTCTTGTCTTATGTAGGAAGTCTTGAGTCTTCTTAATTTATATATATTAACTAAAAGCCAACGGCTTTTTTATCAAAACTAAAAATTTCTACTCCCTAATCAGAAAGACACAGACAGAGGAACATCTCTCATCTATTCTCTTTGGTAATTACTGTTGAAAATTACCGCAGTTTCTGTTATGTATTTCTTACAAATTTGATATGAGATTTTAGAGATTTCTTAGTTTTTCTGTGCTATTTATTTATCTTTGTTGCATCTTTAGTAAAACTTGTTGTTATAGTTTGTGGATGTTGGCAATGAATACGTAGATAAATTCCTTTAATTCAATTGAAGCTATTGGTGATCAGCTTGTTTCAAAAAATACAACTACAAGCCATTCAATCCAAAAAAAGAATCCAATTTTTGAAATTCCATCAGTGAATGGAAGCAATTTAAACTTCAATTTCGTTCAAAAGAGTCTTTGACCTTAGATTGGATAATATGACAATACATAATGTATTTGCAATAAATATGTGACTGTGAAACATGTAAATTGACTGCGACTTTCTTTTTGGTATAGTGACAAAGTGCTCATGGATAGACTTGATGGTCCTGCCAATCTTATGATAGTGTCAGATCTTGACATGACAATGGTAGGAGGGTTTAACTTGATGGTTTTCATGAGTTTTCATTTATTTCCTTCTAATTCATTCCATTGTGTTCTTTTACTGGCCAGGTTGACCATCATATTCATGATGACCACACTTCACAGCTAAGGTTCAATGCTTTGTGGGAATCCAATTACCGTCATGATTCTTTGTTAGTTTTCTCGACTGGGCGTACACTTGAAACTTACAAGCGGTTGAGGAAACGCACACCAATGTTGACTCCAGATATAATTATAACGTCTGTAGGAACTGAGATAGCATATGGTGAATCAATGGTACCAGACAGTGGCTGGGAGCAATTTCTTAATCAAAACTGGGATCGAGACATTGTCATGGAGGAAACACATAAGTTTCCTCAACTGAAATATCAGGTATTGTTTGTGACTTGCTTATCAGCCCGTTGAAACTTGAATGAAACTAACATAATAACAGCTTTAAAATTGTGGTCTCGCATAGTTGTGTTTGGATTCTGAATAGTTGTGAGATTGTATTGGTTGAGTTTAATGCAGTCAGAGACACAGCAAAGACAATACAAGGTTAGCTTTGCCATAAAGAAGGAGAAAGCCGAGAGGGTGATGAAGGCTCTCTCAGAGTGTCTTGAAAAACGTGGGGTAATATTCTTGGGATGACTTGTTTTGATTTGCTACAAAATTCTATTTTTTGATAGAAGTATGTCTTAATTTGGTCTCTTTTCATCTTTTCAGTTCTTGTTTGGCTTCTTATTTGCCTTTCTTATGAGCAGTTAGACATAAAGATAGTTTTTAGTGGAGGCCATGCTTTAGATGTTTTACCAAAACGTGGAGGTAAAGGGCAGGCTCTTGTCTATTTACTGAAGAAATTTGGTGATGGAAAACAACCCCGTAATACTCTTGTTTGTGGTGATTCTGGCAATGACGCTGAGCTCTACACCGTTCCAGATGTATATGGTGTCATGGTTTGTATCCTAAACATACTTCCTTTGTTAATGCAATCATTGTGTCAAAACAGTTCAAAACTGCAGGTTCTCAATTTTGTGTCACTTAACTCTGTTATACAGGTAAGCAATGCGATGGAGGAGCTTCTGCAGTGGCACACAGAAAATGTGAAAAACAGCCCTAAGATAATTCATGCAACTGAGAGGTGTGCATATGGAATCATACAGGCCATTGGTCATTTCAAGTTAGGACCAAACCTTTCGCCGAGAGATGTTATGGACTTCCCAGAAGGCAGCCTTTCCAATACAAATCCTGGTCATGAAATAGTAAAGTTCTACTTGTTCTATGAGCGATGGCGACGTGCAGACATCGCCAACTCCGGACAACATATTCCAAACTTGAAAGCAATCTGTGTAAGTCCAGTTTAAGTTCCATAGTTAAGTTATCTCTTTTTATCATCTTTCATTTTTTGTATACAGATGTTAAGGCTTTGCCTTGTCATTTAATGTTTAACTGATGGCATTTGATAAAATCTGAAACTTATTCATTGTTTGGTCTCTTTGATATGTCGGTTTATTCCAACAAGAGCAGTGTATCACTTAAGTTTATGAATTAATGGCTTAGTGATTTTTCGTTTAAATTCTATCCATTTTAACTGTCAATTGCTCTATGTACATGAACAGTACCCATCTGGAGTCTTTGTCGATCCGTCTGGACAAGAGCAGTCGCTTCATGACTGTATAGATGAACTGCCAAAGTTTTATGGAGACAAACAAGGAAAAAAGTTCCGGATATGGGTGGACCGAGTTACCTCTGCACAAATTGGATTAGACTCATGGTCGGTTAAGTTCGATAAGTGGGAGTTGTCTGGTAAGATCTATAGTCATTTTCTGATTTTTCACAGTAGCAATCTTCTTGTTATGACTATGTTAATGACATTGCAAGACTCTCACCACTCTTTATTTCGTCATTTCTTCATAGATGAAGGGCCAAAAGGTTGTACTTCTACTGTTGTATTATCCACGAAGGTTGATATTTTCTTTTCTTTATTTTGCCATACCACATCGATACAAGTCAAACTAGTTGGGGTTGATTGTTGTCTTCTTTTCCTAGAATTCTGCATCAGATAGGTTTCTTTGGATGCATATGCGCCAGACATGGTTGACTGGATTTGAAGCTACCGATCAAACTTACAGCTGGTTGTTCTAGATGAAGGCGTACATTGATTTTCTTCCATTTTTAGATTTAGTCTTTACTGAGCTCTGCACAACTGTGTTTTCCTTGTGGCGCTGTGATTTATATACTAGTCTTGTCTATTCTTAATTTTACAAGTAACTTTGTATATGCAGAACAACCCGCTTTTTATTCACTTTAATTTACCAAGCCTCAACGACCCAAGGTGGGTTGTTTTCATTCAAGGGCGATTCTGTAAGTTGTTTTTTGCAAACCAGTGCGCAGTACGGAACCAAATTCATGATCATTTTTTCGTTGTACTGCCAAAAGAGCATAGGTAAACCAGGAGTCAAATTTGCAGGGAATGAAATTTGCATATTAAGCATGCAAGGAATGGAAGTTGTTAGAAATGCTATTTTTCCCTGAGCTTGCAACAACTGGTCAATACCAAGTGAGCAGGAAACTTATATGTCGCCACCTGGAAAAAATTACATGAAGCTTCCACAGAGCATTTCTTAACAGCACCCAGTATCAAACACCAGGACATAGAATTAAAACAAGCTTCAACTTCTGTACCACAGGTTAGTGGGGGAGACTGTATCAGGTTTGTACGCATTGTATACCTGAAACAGGGGTTTTAAGTGCGTAGTGGATCTTTAGTGATTGCCACTCAGTCCCATATGACATATTCACCTTAAAACTGTAACGTACACATAAGAGTATTCTAAAAACCCAAATTCACCTGAACATGTATTTTTAAAACTTACACAAGAGAATAGTAATTACTCACTCGCGAAGGTAACATTAGTCTTACGGTATGTTTGTTTTTTTGCTGGTTTGGCGTCTGGATCTGATTACGAGTCAAATATTTGGCCGTTTATTTTTTAGTTTATGTCAGACGCAGATTTAAAGAAACAAACACATTGAATCAAATCCAGCTGAATTAGATGATATCAGTCAGATCCAGAATTAACGAACAACCATGATATTAGGATATTACAGAGAATATTTCTCTCAGTCTTTACTCCAATTTTGAACCCCCACCAGGAAGTCATTATCACCGCACTGCAGTATTTTCCATTTGAGCAAGGACTAAGGACCTCCCCCCAGTCCATCATAAGTTTGAATTTTATTGATTGGCAGATGTTGACCGTGGACAGCGGTGTCTTTTGACCATAGGGGACTAAGAGCATCTCCAATCATCGATCAAATTAACGATCAAAGATTATATTTGATCGATGATCGGTGAAAAACAGCCATAGCCGTGCGATTATATTTGGGTCATAATCGTTGAAAATCACTGTTCAGGATTAAAAGAAGTCGCTGATCGTCGACTAAAAATTATAGTCGAGCGAAATTGTAACCTCTCGCTTGTGAACAGATTGACATTTCGCCAGCTCAAGCGCGATGCTAAACTTTCGCTCCACCAGACGAGGCACCAGAAGCTCGCGTACACATAAGCGAATAGTTGAGATTCCGCCTAAAATTTCTGAACAAGGGCGAGATGCTACGGCGTTGCTTGAAGTTGGGCGGCACTCCAAGGTATCGCTTGGACCTGGGCGAGGCTCTAAGGCTCCGCTTGGAGTTAGGCGAGACTCCAAGGCCTCGCTCAGGTGTGACCGTTCATATGTATGTTCATCGCACGCTCTATAGGCGATATTCTACTCTCTCGCTTATGTGCAAGCGGCACTCCAGCATCCCGCCAGCTCTATTTTTACACGATTTTTTCGCACAAATCCTAGACGAGATTTTGGCACTTCGTTTATACAAGCGAGATACTGAGATTTCGCTAAGAACACGGGCGAAATGTTGGGATTTCGTCTGTATTTTTTTTTTGCAGGCGATAGACAAGAATCTCGCTTGTACCAAGCGAATTGTTAGTCTCCCGTCCGTCTTTTTAAGCGATATCTTGATACTTCGCTTGAACGTAAGCGGTACTTTAGCCCCATGCTTGATCATCCCTCGCTGTTTTTGAGCCGGATCAAAGACCAAATTTTTTGATCTTTGATCGATGGGTATCATCGCATGACTGTGGATGCATAAGGAGACAAAAGCACAAAATATAGCAAGAGTTTCGGCCCAATAGAATCCAAAAAGTGTCTCTTTGTTTTCTTCTTTTGAAACGAATTCTTCCACCTTTAATACATAAACTCTCCTCCCCCCTTCTTCCTAAAATTGCAAAAAAAAAAAATGGCAAAAAAAACTGATACTTCATCCATGACAATGAAACCAGAAGATTACTTTCACAGTCCAATCCATTACGCCATTGCAATCGGTGATCACAAAACCCTCAACAAATTAGTATCTACTCTGCCTAAACTCAATGATCCATCAAAAATCCATACAGAATCAGATTCGATCTCTCAAGAAAAAATGGCTGATGAGATCTCATCAATTCTCGATCGAAGAGATGTTCCACACAGAGAAACACCACTCCATCTCGCTGTTCGCCTCAATGATACTGTTGCTGTTCGATCACTTGCTTCTGCTGGATCTGATGTTTCATTACAAAACTCTGCTGGTTGGAATCCATTACAGGAAGCTGTTTGTTCTAGTCATAGGAATTCTGAAATTGCTTTGATTCTTCTTCGTTTTCATCATCGTGCTGCTTGGTCTAAATGGAGAAGGAGATTACCTCGTCTTGTTGCTGTGTTGAGACGGATGAGAGATTTTTATATGGAGATTTCATTCCATTTTGAGAGTTCAATTGTTCCTTTTGTTGGTAAAATTGCTCCTTCTGATACTTATAAAATCTGGAAACGTGATGGTAATCTTCGTGCTGATACTTCTCTTGCTGGATTTGATGGATACAAGATTCAAAGAACAGATCAAAGTTTTTTATTCTTAGGCGATGGAGATTCACAACATAATGTTCCATCTGGTTCTTTATTAGTATTGAACCGTGACCAACATAAGATATTTGATGCTTTTGAAAATGCTGATTCACCGCTTTCTGAATCTGATATTAATGGATTTTGGGAACAAACATCTGTTTATAGACCTGGTATGGATGTTACACAAGCTCAGCTTGTTGCAAGAATGAATTGGAGAAGACAGGAAAAAACTGAAAATGTTGGGGAATGGAAATCTAAAGTTTATGAAATCCATAATATTGTTTTTAGTTTTAGATCAAGAAAAGTTTCTAATCATCATCGAGAAAATTTAGAAGAAAATCAACATGAAAAAGAAGTAGAAGTAGAGAGCCTTGGATTTTCAGCGACTAAGAATCCATCTGAATCTTCGTCAAGCTCTAATGGCAGGACAATATCATCTTCTTCTTCTACTACTTTTTCATCATCATCAGATCCAAGAAGACATAGTAGTTTTGTTCGTGAAGACAGAGAATGGATTACAGTCGGCGCCGGAAGAAAGAGCGTAGACACCACCGCGACGGAGCGAAAAAGAGCTCCAACAACTTCACCGGCGGCTTCGGCGGCGTTTCAAATACCGAGTAAAGAACGGGAGTATGTGAAGAGTTTACGGCCTTCAGTTTGGTTAACAGAACAGTTCCCATTGAAAACGGAAGAGATATTACCGTTACTAGACATTTTGGCCAATAAAGTTAAAGCGGTCCGACGGCTGAGAGAAGTACTTATGACCAAATTTCCGCATGGGACATTTCCTGTAAAGGTAATACCCCTTTCTTTATTTATTTATTAATTTTATTTATTTTGTTTTTGCTTTTCTCGTCTTTTGATGCTTTGCTTAAGCATCAGGGATTCAGGATTTGTCTCCATTTTTGATATTTGGACCTACACAATTTACTTTTGTCATGTCTTTATTATCACAATCTTGTGATGTTGTTGACGACGATGATGATGATGAGAATGAGATGCACCATCCGGATATATTATTTATTATACTTTGACCAATCAATATCCGAGGTTAGATCCGACGGAAATTTGTGGGGTCATCACAAAATGTATGAAATATCACTTTTTATGGGTCGGGTTCGTTGGGTTCCGGTCTTTTTACTGTCGGATCCCATTTCCATTTCCCTATGAACTTTTTATAAACTCTTTTATATTTTAAAATCAAAGGCTCTGTCATATCATCTTTAAATATTTGAATGAAAGAATTCGAATTATGATTTATCAGTTCTCAAATTAACAAAATGACTGTACGGGGTTGATTATGCAGGTAGCAATTCCTGTGGTACCAACAGTGAGAGTGATAGTAACATTTACGAAATTTGTAAATTTACCGGCAGTGGAACAATTCTATACTCCAGTTTCTAGTCCAAGACATCTATGTTCTAATGGAGACCACCACCAGCAACAAGAAGAACAAAAAGACAAGCACAACAATAGTTCATCATCAAGTTCATGGTTGAGGAGAAGTAATAGTACATTATTGTCAAGCAGCAAACAAAATCAAAGGTGTTCATCAACTGCTGCGCCATATCAAGCTGATGATCCTTTTGTCATTCCGTGTAATTATACCTGGTCAAGAAATGATGATACGACGACAAATAAGGATCAAAAGTTGAAGAAATCTAAGCCAATTAGGAAATTTAAGTAAAAAAAAAAAAAAAACTCCCTCCTCTCTAGAAAACTGAGAGAGTAATTAGTTAGACAGAAGAAAACACAGATTTTTTAATGAAAGACTGAATGCCAAAAATGCTGTGGCACCTACGGTTTCCTCAGACTTGGCCTTGATGCCCTATCCACAAGGATTAGCATCGATTGCAATTGTTGGTTTTACATGGCATTTGAGGTCGCCTCTCAAAAAAAGCCAATCAGTTTTTCACAGGATTATAACTAGCCACTTGAAGTGTAGTTGCGATTTTGCACAACTGATCTAGAATTATATTTCGTCTGTTGGGGGCTCATTGAAGAATACATGATTAAGTCTTTGCTTCAGGATAACTCCCCAGGACATAGGAACAAATACTTGCGCCACAAATCCGTAGATTTAACTTGAGCCAATCGATTCAACCTGAGATGTATGTGGCAAAGTAGATTTAAAGGTTTGTCAATCCATTTGTCTATTCTCCTGTGGAGGTGGAGATATAATTGGTATTTTAACCAATATGTAGTAGAAGAATTTACTTCTCTGTATTGATATTTTTATTAACAGATTAGTTATTTACATTGTACACTAATACAATGAACAAATGGAAGAAAGCTAACATGAACCGAACAAGAAGGTGTTAACATAAACATGCCTACTCATAGCCAGCTCATAGATGATTAGGCAGACAGCTCAGATGATGCTGACAGTGAAGAAGGTGTAGGCAGAGTGTAATCTATTACCCCCTTCAAACTGGGTGTCAGTCAAAGGGGCACACACAGTTTGTTCCGCAGTAAAGCAAAGCGAGGACCAGAAAACCCTTTCGTGAAGATATCCGCTGCCTGGTCTATGGTTGAAACATACGAAACTTTTAGAGCATTAGTCTGAATCAATTCGCACACAAAGTTGTAGTCTATCGATAAGTGTTTCATTCTTGTGTGGAAAACAGGATTAGAAAAGTACGAGATAGCGCTGACATTGTCACAAAGAAGAGATGGTGAAGATGGTAGGAAAACATGCATTTTCGTAAGTAATTTGCATACCCACATTACCTCTACTGCTGAGTTAGCTAAGCTTCGAAACTCCGCCTCAGTTGAAGATCAAACCACTGTTGTCTGACGCTTACTAGACCATGAAATGGGATTAGCTCCGAAAAATATGCAGTAGCCACCAGTGCTCCGTCTAGTGATTGGATCACCGGCCCAGTCAGCATCACTGTAACCATGAACAACAGTGAGCCCTTTAGTAAACAACAAACCATAATTGATTGTTCCTTTACTGTATCGTAGTATTCGCTTAGCAGCAGTAAAATGCTCAGTGGTCGGCTCCTGCATGAATCGGCAGACTTGATTCACCGCATAGGAAATCTCCGGCCTGGACCATGTAAGGTACTGTAGAGCTCCAACTAGAGACCTGTAAAGAGAAGGATCAGATAAAGGATCTCTTGTAGTCTGTTGAAGCTTGAAGTTAGCAGGCACCGAAGATGAACAAGGCTTTGTACCAGCCATATTGTGTTTGTCTAGCAAATCCAATGCATACTTGGTTTGACATAACAAAAGAGAGATGGGAGTTCTTTTTATTTCAAGACCCAAGAAGTAGTGGAATTCTCCCATGTGCTTCACTGGAAAATGACACTGCAACTTAGATATGAAGTTAGCACAGTAGGAAAATGAATTGCCTGTGATTAGAATGTCGTCAACATAAACAAGGATATATGTAATCTGAGAACCAATTTTCTAAATAAACAATGAGTTGTCATCATTGCACATAACAAAATCATATGATAGCAGGACCTTTGTGAGCTTGGAGTACCAAGCTCTTGGAGCCTGTTTGAATCCATAGAGGGACTTGTGGAGTTTACAGACATGGGTTGAAATCTCTAGATCAACAAATCCTGGAGGTTGCGACATATATATATCCTCATCAAGATCACCATGGAGAAAAGCGTTGCTAACATCTAGTTGTAAAATACCCCAATTGAAGTTCACATCAATAGATAATAAAATTCTAATGGTTGTTGCCTTGGCCACCGGGATGAATGTTTCATAGTAATCAATGCGCTCCTGCTGGTGAAACCCTTTGGCTACTAACCTAGCCTTGTATCTTGCTATTCTACCATTGGGATTATACTTGAGTCGAAAAACCCACTTGCAACCGACTAAATTCATAGATGAGTGATAGGGACCTTTGGACCATGTGTTTGCAGATTCTAAAAAGCGTTGTATTCATCTACAAGAGCCTGTCTCCACTTAGGGTGCTGATTGGCTTGACTAAAACAGGTAGGTGTTACTGGTGGAATTTGGGCAGTAATAGTGGCAGATAGAGTATGTTTTGTTGAATATGTTTTTGGTTTATAGATTCCTGATTTTCCCCTGGTTCTCATGTTGTGATCATTCAAGATTGTGGGTAATGATGATAGGTAAACAGAAGTATTAGAAGTCATAGAAGTATCGGAAGACGGAGGAGAAATGAGTGGAGAAGTACCTGAATGTTTCATATCTGAAGAAGGATTGTCCCAAGAAGAAGTATAAACTGGAGCAGGATTGGATGATGTAGTATGCTTCATAGGAAAAACAGAATCCTGAAACAAAACATGTCATGAAATATAGATCCTACCATTTGTAGGATCCAGTCATTTATAGCCTTTCTGAGCAGGGCAGTATCCTACAAAAACACATTCTATGCTTCTTGGTGCAAGCTTGTGAGGAGCATATGGCTTTAACCATGGAAAGCAGAGAGCTCCGAAAGCTCTGAGATGATGGTAATCCGGTTGTTTATGAAATAGTTTCTCAAATGGATTTTTGAATCTTAAAGACTTGGCTGGTAATCTGTTGATTGTGTAGTTGGCACTAGCAAAGGCCTCTACCCAATAAGAATCTTCGAGGCCTGATTGTATGAATAATGTTCTACCGACATCTACAAGATGTCGATGCTTGGAATCAGCAACTCCATTCTGTTCAGGAGTGTGAGGACAAGTGAACTCATGTTTAATGCCATTCGAAGAAAGAAAAGAAAGAAGATGATGATGCATGAACTCTCCTCCACCATCAGTGCGTATTTTTTTGATGTAACCATTTAGATGTTTTTCAATGAAAATTTTAAAACAA
>JAJJMC010002728.1:87381-100591 GCA_023531435.1 Papaver californicum | reverse complement strand
CCTGTTTACTCACGTAACTGAAAATAAATCACAATCACTGCCTCTCTGTGGGAACGAACTTGTTCTTATTTGCTATACTTAAATCTATTTTGGAAGAGTAAGAACTCGATTATTTTGGTTGATTACGACACGACCATAGATAGATAAGGAAGCTGCACTTCCCATTATGTCAGCTACCAAGGAAGGGTTTGAAACTATTCTAAAGAAAATGATGAGTATATTGTTAGAGGTTGGGTAACCTTGACTCGATTCTTTATTATTCCCATTCAGTTTATGGTCTCCAGGAAGGTCATCATGCATCCAAAAGAAAATATGATGTTGTCTGAAAAGCCTAAAGCAAACCAAAGAGAGATTATTTAAATGGTCAACCCAATACAGGAAGTACATTATGCACTCAGCAATTTAACTGCCTTCTTGTAAAGGTTTTTGGTGGTGTGGTAGTATGTTAGACTCACCAATATGCTAAGACTAACATCAGTTTGAGATAATTGATCAAATAAATACACGTCTATAAATAAATAGATTTAATCATGCCTGAGATATCAGTTATGTCATATGAGGGATATTCACTAAGGTTTTGGTCTGGCAACCTACAACACATACGGTGCAACAATGTACCCACGATGAGAAAGTAAGTGAATTATGCTGACAGTTGAAAGAGTAAATGAAGTAGTGGTCTTACAACCATCAAGTCTCCTTAGCAAAGTGGAACTGGTATCACCACGATTTCCACTTCTCTACTCTTCCACTTTTCTGCAACGGCCACTACTTACGAACCAATGTGTTAACTACCACTGCTAAAAATAAGTTTTTCAACTTATTGACAAAAGGTTGAACAATCATCTTAGAACCATTTCAGAAATATATCAACTTACACAAGATAATCTAACTTTTGATCTTCATAGCGGTTACTAGCATTTAATCTCATTGATTACACAACTTCTCTACTTCCCTCCCAACATATGGACCACGGTGTAAACCACATGGTCACAGGTTCAATCTCTGTTCCTTTCCTTCCTCGCGATTTTCTTATGCATTCATTTCCTTCTTTTCCTCCTATTATCAATTATCATTTGCCCTACAAATCTTAAATATTTTTCTCTTCTCTGCTAGACGAAGAAGGAGAAAGACGCAAATGTCAATATCAGTTTCAAGTGTCCCAGAAGACATCTCTCAAAAGATCTTATTGAGGTTACCAGTGAAATCTCTTCTGAGATTCAAATCCATCAGTAAGTATTTCAATTTCTTAATCCGCAGCTCTAATTTCATGAAGAAGCACATCAATCATAGTATCCAAAAAAACAATGTCACGTTTATTTTCCCCAACTATGATAACAAGGAAACTCAATTCATTTCATTAAACCCATTATTAGATTCTCCATCTAGTAAACCTGATGGGTTTATGACAAATAATAGACACTACTCATTCATTAAATCGGGTTGGAAAATTGATTCTTTCTGTGGTTCATCTAATGGCTTATTATGCATATGCTGTGTTAATACTTATGTGGATGAGGATGAGGTAGGTTGTGCTTTGAGTGATGATGATGATATCAAAGAGGAACAGATTGTTGTTTTGAATCCTTCGGCTAGAGAGTATACTCGTTCCGCAGAGAGTGAGTGATGGCGGGGCAGTGGTAAGAAGTTTATTTTGGTTTGGTTATGATTGTAAGATTGATGATTATAAGGTTGTTAGAGTTGTGGATTTTGATAGAAGTGGGAAGGAGGGTTTCGAGGTTGAGGTGTATACGTTAGGGTTGAATTCGTGGAAAAAGATTGGAAATGTATCTTTCAAATTTGAGAAGCATCATGGGGTGCTTGTTAGTGGTGCTCTGCATTGGTTTGTTGTTTCTGGTGAGACACAATTGAAAGTACTAGTCTCTTTTGATATTGCTAACGAAAGGTTTGTGGAGATCTTACTGCCTAAAGAGCGTTTGACATACCCAGAAGAACCTTTGGAAGATGTTAAGTATGTGAAAAATGTGGGGGAGCTGGGAGGGCGGCTTTGTTTGCTTTTTCATATTTTTGGTGTCCGGGTGGATATGTGGGTAATGCAAGAGTATGGAGTGAGGGAATCCTGGACTAAAAGCTTCACGATAACCGAAGAGACTATTACCAAAACATTCTATTTGAGGCTCAAATGGAATTTTGTGGACAATAGGATTTTATTGCAGGGCGATGACAAGTTAATCTTATATGACCCAAAGAGCGAAAGATATAGAAAACTGACAGACTGTGAATCTAATATGGATACAGTTAACTATCTGACCAGCCTTGTTTCACTTAACTCTGGTAGATATTTTAAGCAAAGGAAGAACAAGAAGAGGAAACGATGGAGCATGGAGAAACTTACAAGTGGTAAGGTTTCGTAAGCACTTCATATGTTTTATCATATCTAATGTATCAGAAAATTAGACTTGAAAGCTTTTTCCTCGTGTTAATTGGTAGAATTTCAGTTGGCCTTTCCCCCAATCATCTATGCATAATAGTTATAGCAAGTCTAGGACAGACGTTATTTGAATTTTATATGTCATTCCTATTCACTATTATTGGTATTTAGGATGTCAGATGTGTGGCCTATCCTCCAAGTCGTTGATGCTAACATGAAGATTACGTGGAGGATCAAACACGACTTTGTAACTCCAGGTCTTCCTTTCTTACTGAACTAAATCTCTTCGTAGAAAAGATTCTTTGGTTGTTTGTTCTTCTTCTGTTTTACAAAAGAAATTGACTAATTGAAAAAGCCTGATGAACACCAACCAACGAGCATTTGAATTCTTGACTAATGTGGTTAGGCTTTATAGGTTTCTTTGTTACTATGGTGTAGTAATTCTTCTTTGATGAAAAATTGAAGAAGCTTTACTGTTAAACATGCTTCATGCTTGATCCCCCTTTCATTTTCTATCAAAGACTAAGTTCTGAACAAAAAACAATTGGTTTCCATACTTTGAATCTTCTGTTGCACAGCAGTTGCTGGTATGTTCTTGTGCCAATGTTTCATACCTTTGACTGAAGTAGTTGAACTTGTAGATGAACTTGCAGATTTGCTTATCGATCGGGATGCCATTAAAGATTATTACTGACGGAAGTTCCCGTTCTGATGGTGGAGGTATTGGGAGTTTTGGCACTGGACCACCTATAGCCCGGGTCTTGCTTTTATGGGTTTGGTCTTTTCCCATCCTTATCATTTTGGGCGACATAGGTTTCGGAGGAAAGGTGTCCTTAACCATGTAGCTCCTAGAAACAATTCTGAATGTTGTTGATAGGCAAAATCTTATTGTATGCAGGATGCAGCATCTGGTTCTTTGCTTTACTAGAATGTGATGAACGTTTGGTTCTTTTTTAAGTAAACAATCTTATTTTCTTTCTTGAAAGCTGAAATAATCAGAGTTCTAAATCAGGGTTTCCTAGCCTGTTTGGGCTAGTACAACTTGTCTGTCATGCTCAATGATCCATATACATCTAGCATAACTCTTAGTAATTAGTTAAAAACCAAAACAAAATTAGCAGTAAATTCTCTGGAGATGAATTCATTGATACATATAAAAATACTATTACTCATCTTCAGAAGCATTATTGTCCTGAAACTCAAAAAAACTTTTTAAGTTACTGAAGGCAATGGACTCACTGCTGGCAGTGTCGAGCTATGTAAACTCAGCGACATTACTATAATTCAAGTTCAATTTTATGTTCATTGTATTAAATAACGGGGGTAAGGATATCATACACTATGGTACTGCTTGAATCCAGATTCCATGGCCTTTGGTCACAAGGAGCAGCACCAAAACTCGAAACTAGTTCCCTAATTTGTAGGGAATTCCCAATAATTTGTCCCCATGCCTCATAATTTTTTTATCTCATAGCAACTATAATATACAAAAGCAGATAATTGAAGGAGTTCAACGGAACAAGGTCTTTAGTTGGGTGGGGTTGAATATGAGATCTTGCGATGGTTTTACGATTAATGCCTACCTCGACTCCAACACTCAAATACAAGCAACGTAATACCAAGCTAGAAGGCTCACAGTGGCATGCTGAAATACATGTAAACATATCCAAAGGGAACAAATCATGTTCATAGTATCTTCTTTTTCTCACCTGGCATTGCAGTAATACGTCTTTCAAGAGCCTACACTGACCATCAAACAAAACTGGTAATAAAGCAAAGAAAGTTATCGTTCTAATCAAATTTTGGAATCTGTTTTGAGGAGGATATAGAATGACTGCGTATGTGTTAATATAGCATTATAAACATGAATGTAACACCTTTGAATAACTCAGAAGAATGAATGATCTTTGGAATCAAATAAAACATGAATTGCAAAAGAATAACCCCATATACTATAAAGGATGATATCGCAACAGCCAAAAAATTCACTCTGGAATCAATGATAATTAGAAGAAAACAAATGATAATCCGAACTAAAAATAATACTAATTTTATAACTCACTGAAAACTGATGACAGAAACTGCAGGATTCAGTAATAACAAAAACCATTGGCATCTTCAATTCCATGTGTTTTTTTTCCGTTTAAAGCTTTTTCTTCTTCAGGTTTCTTGAATTTCCTCTATTCACCCTTTTCTCCCAACATAAGTACCAGAGTTAAGAGGCACTAAGCTTTCAAAACATTCACCATGTAGTGAATGTTACCAAGATATCGTTCTCTAGCACTTCCATGTTCTGGGTCATACAAAACTAGAACACAGGGACTCATGAATAGAATCTTACCATTCTCAAAAGACCAGATCAGCCTTAAACCCCAATGGTCCCGGATAATGCTCTCATGATAAATGATACAACGTCAAGTCCAAGATTCTTGAGCTCCATAATCAAGCATCGTCCATACTTCATCCTGAATCTGATGACCATTAACATATGAGCTGACAAGTACGCTAAGGCAGCCTTCCAACACTCCCAAAGTCATACACAGACGTTTCGGCCGCACCAAAATTTTTTTTTGTAGTTGCATTTCTTTGAAAGTCTCATCACTGATATCCAAAGAAAGTAACAATAAGTTGTCCTGAGTATTGTGACCCTAGTTTCCTAACTTGGGCATTACATTACAATCATGTATCAATATTTTGTTTCCTAACTTTATTGTAATTTCCTAGTAATTAAGGTTTCCTAACTTAATCTTTTTCTTGTATATAAATACATAGATTGTAATCAATTGGAGACAAGAAATAAAAAGATTTTCTTCATATTTTTCTTTATGGTATCAGAGCCAAGTTCTTAGAGTTATCATCTTTGACAATGGCTGGTGGTGCAGATGTTGAGAAGGGTAAATCGGATTTATCCATTACACCTTACACGTTGACGTCTGCAGATCATCCTGGAAGTATTGTTACTCATGTACAATTGAAGGGAACAAATTACGAGGAATGGGCTAAAGCGATGCGAGTTGCATTGCGGGCAAAGAGAAAGATGGGTTTCGTGAATGGAACCATCCTAAAACTGGCAGATGAAAGTCCGGATATTGAAGATTGGTGGATGATCAATTCCATGTTGATAGCATGGATTTTCAACACAATTGAACCCTCTTTGCGTTCAACCGTTACATATCGGGAGAATGCAAAAGAGCTTTGGGCAGATTTGAAAGAGAGATTCGCGATAGCAAATGTGCCACGTATTCAACAACTGAAGCGAGAGTTAGCAAACTGCAAACAACAGGGACAGACTGTAGCAGAATTTTTCGGACGACTAAAGATGCTATGGGAAGAGATCAATAATTATGAACCAATATTGACTTGTGACTGTAAAGGTTGCAAGTGTAAAATCACAGAGCAGTTGGTGAAAAGACGTGAAGACGAGCAAGTGCATCAGTTCTTGATGGGACTTGATGATTCGAGATTTGGAACGGTTTGTTCCACAATATTGAATGCGGAATCATTGCCCAATCTTAATCGAGTATACGCAATGGTTATTAGTGAAGAAAAACATCGCGAAGTCGCGAGGAGTTATGAGGAAAGAAGAGATGCTATGGCTTTCTTCACACAGTCAAAAGCTAAAGAAATCGGTGGTGACCGTACAGAAGTGGTTGAACAGTGTAAGCACTGTGGAAAAACTGGACACAATATCCAAAACTGTTATAAAATTATCGGATACCCGGAAAGGTGGAATGCTGGTAGAGGACGCGGACGTGGAACTGGATTTATTTCCGGTCGTGGGTCTGGTAGAGGACGTGGATATGCTAGGGCAAATGCGATACAAGGAATAAGTGAACCAAAGACAGAGATTAGGGTAAATGAGGAAGACAAAGCTTCACTGCCCTCTCTTACTGATGCACAATGGAGTACGTTGATGAAGATGCTGAACACTCAAAAACAGGTGGAGAGTTCCAGCGAAAGAGTTAGCGGTATGATAAATATTGATTGGATAGTTGATTCTGGTGCATCACATCATATGACAGGTAGTTTAGAATTATCGACTAATGTGCGAGATATTGAGGCGTGTCCTGTGGGATTGCCAAATGGAGATACTACGATGGCTACCAAAGAAGGAACTGTAAACTTCGGAAGTCGTTTTACGTTGACGAATGTCTTGTTTGTTCCGAAGTTAAATTACAATTTATTATCTGTCGGAAAACTTCTTACTACTTCTAAATATTTTATCACCTTAACTGATAAGTTATGTGTCATACAGGATTGCATCTCGAGGACGATGATTGGAGCGGGTGAATATCGGAATGGGATCTATATATTGCGGGGTGTGACAGCGGTGCAGATACACAAGGTGGAGCGGAAGGACAGTGTAGAAATATGGCATCGGCGTTTAGGTCATCCCTCGTATGGAGTAGTAGGGACTTTGTT
Organism: Papaver californicum; assembly: GCA_023531435.1. Taxonomy (NCBI): domain Eukaryota; kingdom Viridiplantae; phylum Streptophyta; class Magnoliopsida; order Ranunculales; family Papaveraceae; genus Papaver; species Papaver californicum. The sequence continues at coordinate 93,780 of JAJJMC010002728.1, read as the reverse complement.
AAAATCAGATGTTAGTAAGGAGAATAAAACGCCATGTGAGATTTGTCTTCGGGCTAAACAGACTAGAGATGTGTTTCCTTTAAGTACTAATAAAGCTGGTGTAATTTTTTATTTAATACATTGTGATTTATGGGGTCCATATCGTATGCCATCCTCTTGTGGTGCGTTTTATTTCTTAACTATCGTTGATGATTATTCTAGAGCTGTGTGGATTTATTTGCTTGCTGAGAAATCTGAGGTTGCAGGGGTGTTCAAAGATTTTTGTTCAATGGTCGATCGTCAATTTGATGCGCGTATTAGAGCTTTGCGTAGTGATAATGGAACCGAGTTTACATGTTTGAAATCTTATTTTCGTGAAAGTGGAATAGTGTTTCAGACTTCTTGTGTAGGTACACCACAACAGAATGGGCGTGTAGAACGAAAGCATCGTCATATTTTAAATGTTGCACGAGCATTACGGTTCCAGGCAAACCTGCCTCGTCGGTTTTTGGGAGAGTGTGTGTTGACTGCTGGTTATCTGATTAATCGGACACCCTCGTCGATATTAGGAGGAAAGACTCCATATGAATTGTTGCTACATCGGAGTCCCAGGTTAGATGCGATTCGTGTTTTTGGATGCTTATGTTTTGCTCGGGTCAAAGAAAATGATAAATTTGCTTCTCGAAGTAGAAAGTGTATCTTTGTCGGACATCCGTTTGGTAAAAAAGGTTGGCGGCTATATGATCTCGACAAGAATATTTTTTTGTGTCTCGTGATGTTATTTTTAGTGAGGGGTTCCGTTTGGTGAATCCGTCCCGAAATCTGTTCAGAATTATGAGATGCGTACAGAAAATGGTGGATTAATTGTCGACAATGATGTTCACTTAATTGATGCAGTCAACAGGAGACAATTAAGTAGAAAACAAGTCCTAAACGCAGGGTTACCTGGACCACATGACACGGACAACAGCAATAGTTCAGCGTCAGGTACTCACCACTCAGCGTTTCCTGGTGAGTTCAGTGGAGGTGCATCGTTGAACAGCAGGTCCACCACAGCAGCAGGCTCTCAACGAACAGTTCAGCTGGGCAGGAACAACGGTGCAGGAACAGCAGCACCTGGAGACAGAAACAACGGGACATGAACAACAGGAAATGGGGACAGTTCATGCACGTTTCCAGCAGGAAATAGGCACAGTTCAGGCGTCAACATGGAAAGTGCAGACAGTCCAGTAGAGTGTGATTCTGGCTGCGTTAACAGTTCAGGTGTCGGCAGTTCAGATTCGTCTGCGGTTCATGATACTGTACAGAACTTAGCCGCGATAACTGGGGGAGAGTTGGGTAAACAGTCTTCGCGTATTCGACGTCCACCAGTTCACTTGAAGGATTATGTCTGTCACACTGCCCGTTGTTACACTACGTCGTGTTATGATCCCATTTCAATTTCACTCACTCCTCCAAAGTCCTCAGGTACTCCGTATCCCTTAGCTCATTATGTTAGTTGTGATAAATTCTCTTTGCCGCACAAACGTTTTTTGGCTGCTATTACTGCAGAAACGGAACCAACCAGTTTTTCTGAAGCCATGAAAAATCCGAAATGGCGGACGGGTATGCAAGAAGAAATACATGCTTTAGAAACTAATGGGACATGGAGCATGGTGAAGTTGCCTCCCGGAAAGAAGGCAATTGGATGTAAATGGGTTTATAAAATCAAATATAATTCAGATGGTTTTATTGAGAGACACAAGGCTCGGTTAGTCGTTTTGGGGAATAATCAAAAGGAAGGGATTGATTATAAAGAGACGTTTGCTCCGGTTGCTAAAATGGTGACTGTTCGAGTTCTTTTGGCACTTGCTGCAGCTAAACAATGGGAACTTCATCAGATGGATGTGCGTAACGCTTTTCTTCATGGTGACCTCACTGAAGAGGTTTACATGCGTCCTCCACCAGGATTTGCAGGTGCCTCTCCGGGTATGGTATGTCGGCTGCGTAAGTCTCTGTATGGTCTTCGTCAAGCACCTAGAAATTGGTTTGCAAAGCTTCGATCTTCCTTAATTTTGTATGGGTTTACTCAGTCCTATTCTGATTATTCGCTTTTTACATATAAGCAACATGATATTTTCTTAGCAGTTCTGGTTTATGTTGATGACTTGATTATTGCTGGCACTCACTCTGATAAGATTTCGTCTTTTAAAAACTATTTACATACTTGTTTTCACATGAAAGATCTTGGAAAATTAAAGTATTTTCTGGGCTTGGAGGTGGCGCGTGGCTCACAAGGAATTTTCTTATCTCAACGCAAATATTCACTTGATATTATTGCAGAAACCGGTTTATTAGGAGCCAAACCAGTTTCTTTTCCTTTAGAACAGAACCATGGATTGGCAGTTGATGACAGTGCATTTATGAGTGATCCTGAACAGTATAGAAGATTGATTGGACGTCTTATTTATTTAACTATTACACGTCCTGAACTTTGTTATTCAGTACATATTTTGGCTCAGTTTATGCAGTCTCCTCGAGTACGTCATTGGGAAGCTGCTTTACGTGTTGTTCGTTATTTGAAAGGTCAACCTGGACAAGGAATTTTACTCCGTACAGATTCGGATCTGCGTGTGACAGGTTTCTGTGATTCTGATTGGGCGAGTTATCCTTTAACTCGTCGTTCACTTACTGGTTATTTTATGTTTCTTGGGTCTTCGCCGGTTTCTTGGAAAACTAAGAAACAAGTGACCGTATCTCGGTCCTCTGCGGCAGCCGAGTATCGATCCATGGCGTCAACAACTTGTGAGCTTAAGTGGTTAAAAGGTTTGTTACGATCTTTCGATGTTACGCATTCTTCTCCCATACGACTTTACTGTGACAGTCAGGCTGCGCTTCATATTGCCGCAAACCCAGTGTTTCATGAGCGTACTAAGCACTTTGAAGTGGACTGCCATTTTATTCGGGATGCTATTACAGACGGCCTTATTTCTACCCACTATGTTCGTACAGGAGATCAGCTAGCTGATATTTTTACTAAGGCGCTAGGACGAAAACAATTTTACTATCTTCTTGACAAGTTGGGTGTTCGTAACCTGCACACTCCAACTTGAGGGGGAGTATTGTGACCCTAGTTTCCTAACTTGGGCATTACATTACAATAATATACCAATATTTTGTTTCCTAACTTTGTTGTAATTTTCTAGTAATTAAGGTTTCCTAACTTAATTCTTTTTCTTGTATATAAGTACATAGATTGTAATCAATTGGAGACAAGAAATAAAAAGATTTTGTTCATGTTTTTCTTTACTGAGCTATCGCAAACCAATGAAGGTCTCCATTAACAAGCACCCCAAGTTTTGCATATTTTCATAAGGAATACAATAAGGTATGGTTTTCTCAGTTTTCCATGTATTTGATGTTAGAGGATAAACTAGACTTAGTCTAGCAACCATATTCCGGTCTCCCATAGGAACCGGAGTCTTCACAACAACCACAACAACAACTCCTATTCTATAGGATCATTCAACCAATCTGAGTGCTATATAAACATGCTGTAAATGTATCTATCATTAATTAATGAAATCATAAACTCTATTATGGTATCAGAGCTATCGATCCTAAACTTCTTCCGTCTGCTATAATTTCTTTTCGTTTTTCTTCTTATGGCTCCATCATCTGATGGCCTAAACATCTCTTCTTTTCTTGGGTTTTATTGTTATCATGAAGTATAAGTTTTATTTTTCTTAGGGTTTTTTTTTCCCGTCGCTTCTTAATAAACTATGATCATTTGCACTATTTTGTTAGCACTCCACGGAAGAAACAAGTCGACGCCGCCATCTTTCTATCGGCACTCCACAGGAGTTATATGTTCGCATACCAACATCATCAGGAGCTTCTTCTTTGGCTACAGTCCACATCCATCTCAGTACAGCAACCAATATCTACCACTGTTCCACCATCAACACACCTACATAGCAGCAGTAGAGGATTCACTGCTACACCTTCTCTCCAAACCTTTGCTTCCACCACATCCATCATCAGCATCATCTACTGCACTTCACAATCAGCAACGGCGCCAACTCCTTCATCATCAAAATCATCTCCTGCATCAGCACCAACGGAAGCAACACCATCTCCATCTTCTTCACCAGCAGCACCACTAACTGATGCTCCTGCTGCAGCCGCACCATCTTTTTCTCCAGCATCTTCAATGCCAATGAGTCCCGCAAGTTCCAGCCGGGTGTACTCAAACCAATTGGCCGTACCCTTACCAACCCACTTTCCCAACTCAAAGTTTTTGCAGCTACATCCAAGATTGGACTTCTCAACGGCGTCCATCTTGAGGGGGCATGTTAGAGGATAAACTAGACTTAGTCTAGCAACCATATTCCGGTCTCCCATAGGAACCGGACTCTTCACAACAACCACAACAACAACTCCTATTCTATAGGATCATTCAACCAATCTGAGTGCTATATAAACATGCTGTAAATGTATCTATCATTAATTAATGAAATCATAAACTCTATTATTTGATGCTAACGTATAGACTTGGACTAGAGTACTATTCTTGCTTCCATGAGCTTCGACAGCCATTGCCAACTTGTAATCATCTGTCTTTTGATCATAACCAAAAGCACAAACACGCATGGGAATATTGAATTTGTTAACCCAAAATTCATATGATGATTTGGGAATTTCTTTATATTCTCTTGTGGCTGGGTTCCAAAGACAAAGAAAATCCTTTTTACCAATTTCAAATAACTTTAGGCAAACAAGACCATTACATGAATCCAACAGTTGAACCTCATAATGTAAATATTTGAATGGTAATCAATTTGAGTATTAATATCATCATCTTCAAATTCACACACTGAATCAAAACCTATGGAGTAAAGTACATAACAACCTTCAAGCAAGAGAAAAGGTTTTTTTTTTTTTTCTGGGTATTAAGATGAAGGTGGATTTAACAAAATTAGAGGAAGTAATTAGGGCATACCAATTCTTGCAAACAAACTTACATACAAGTAATGATTTCACTGGTAACCTTAATAGGATTTTATGGTACATTTCTTCCGGAATGCTTGACATTGCTGCTCCTGCTCCTGCTGAATCTTTAATCTTCTTCGTTTCTTCCAATTTATTATGTAGAACAGTAGAAACTAGAGAATGTATTTCTTTGAATTGGGATTTGGCAACTGATGTTTTGAAAACAGCTAGAATTAGAGAGCAGTTCCAGAATGGGGACTAATTCTGCTGCAAAAATATTGAGTATATTCTGATGTTTAGAGTTCTGATAGTACATTGCATTCATCACCAAACATTCATATATTGTTTATCTGTAGTTACATTAATTTGCCAGTATTATTGACAGTATGCTCCATAGATAAAACTGACTTGCTAATGTTATTTTTTTGTATCTGTTGCTCCATTTTGGTCTAATTTTTTATCCCAATTTGTGCAGGCAACAACAATTGGGGCCATGAAGGAAGCAACACTTCGAGGAGAAGCTAACTCACGAACATGTTGAATGTTAAATGTAACATGCCGCCTATGTGGTCCAGTGTTTGTGAAAAATGGGAGATTGAACTATACAGAGACCGTAGAGTGAAACTTTGAGCAGTAATTTAACTTTTACAAGTATCTTTTATTAGATAAGTTTGATTTTTTTTTTTATTTGAACTATCCCAAACTCCCTGGATTCTTCCAAACTCAGTGTAATAAACTCTTCAAAACTCCTTGAGACTATTTCAAACTCCCTAAGCTGAAATTTTATAAATTTTTCTAAAATCCCTAGACTCTCTTACGCTCTATTAAAGTCCCTAGGGATTTGAATACATTAAAAACCCAGACTCTCTCACCACTAACCCTTTGTTATTATGTTGAACAGTAGAAAGCTAGAGAATGGAGGCCAGAGGGGTGAGTGATGAATCTTAGTTTTGTAGGGCAATCCTATATAAGACTGCAGTAGAAGTTAGATTTGTACAGTAACCTAAGAAATTTAACGAAAAACCTGGAATAGCCAGCTGGTTATAGTCTGTGGCTGTGAACCACAAGGTCACAGGCTTGATACTTGTTTCTAGTGATTTTTATTTCTTTTTATGTTTTTTCTCTTAGATTTTTGGGTATATTAATTAAATATCTTTAAAAATAGACTCTTCTAAATATACTCATATATATTATAATTATATCCTCATCTTCTAGAAACCTTATCCACTTAAAATTAGATTACCTTAATATCCTTATATATATAATTTTTTACTTATCTATCATCTATAATATCTTTTTTTTTTAAATAATAATAAATTCATTTTTCTATCACTCCACCACCACTACCATTCCACCGTCTCCACCAGCACTGCCACCACCTTTCCACTGCCACTCTAGCACCACTCTACCACCACCATACCACAAACACCACCACCTTTCCACTATCAC
>JAJJMC010002728.1:11741-84830 GCA_023531435.1 Papaver californicum | reverse complement strand
CAAATTGGAAATCGAGATTTTTTAAAAAATTTCAACATTTTGTACAATCACAATCGGTAGTTTAAAAAAATCTTAAACTACCGATTATGATTAGTAGCCCTAAATTGGAAATCGAGATTTTACAATCACAATCGGTAGTTTAAAAAAATCTTAAACTACTGATTATGATTTAGTAGCCTCAAATTCGAAATCGAGATTTTTTAAAAAATTTTAACATTTTGTACAATCACAATCGGTAGTTTAAAAAATCTTAAACTACCGATTATGATTAGTAGCCCCAAATTGGAAATCGAGATTTTTAAAAAAAATTCAACATTTTGTACAATCACAATCGGCAGTTTAAAAAAAATCTTAAACTACCGATTATGATTAGTAGCCCCAAATTGGAAATCGAAATTTTTGGAAAACTCCTGGACACTCGCAATCGGTAGGTTAAAATTTGTACAAACTAACGATTATTATTAGTAGCCCCAAATTGGAAATCCAAATTTTGCAAAACTCCTGAACACTCACAATCGGTAGTTAAAATTTTGTACAAAAGATCGATTGTCGCTGAATGTACATAATCGGTACTTTAAGTAATTCTTAAACTACGGATTACTGATGAATTTACTCAATCTGTAGTTTGTTCAAACCCGCTAACTACCGATTGTACATGTAGAATTTGAAGAACATAACTTGTTAAAAATAAATCGATGGAAAATCAAATGATAAATAAAATATATATATATATATATAATCATCTCAAATCGGAAACCTTCATACCAGAAATGTTAAACACTAAATAATATCCTTCAATTTAACGATTACAATCTAATTCCTAAAATTTTTGGTTTTGGGAAGAGGAGCACGAGTAACAGAGGCTTCAGGTTCATTGGCTGGAGGAGCAGGGACATTGGCTGGAGGAGCAGGGACATTGGCTCGAGGAGCAGCACTCGTTGAACCGCGAGAACGTTTATTCTTCTTAGAAGTTACATTCCTCGTCGCGGTCGTGATTGTACATGTATCTCCGAACTAGAGAGCATAAGATTCGTTATCAAGGTTGTCAAGGAGGTCTTTATCTCCCGCATTGAGGCACGAACCTACCTTGTTCGACAGAAATGAAATCCTCTTCTTCTGTTTTTAGGAAATATCAAACGATTATTATCTATAAAATTGACCCGTAAAACTAAAATCAAAATGAAATAACATTACGTACCAACCTTACTAAGGACGACGGGTTGTCTTTGAAGATGGACCTATACTCCTGCACCCTGGTACTCTTTCCTTTGTCTTCACGGATCACTTTAAGATGAGAATGCCCCCGTATCATACCATATAGGCTGAGGTTATCTCATCACCTCGGTTACAGGTCTCCCCTCGTCGATCATGTAATGCATTATGTTGTTCCAATCTTCAACAGATGGTTTGGGCGTGTAAACAACTTGGATCGTGTCCTTACCACAAATACTATTTAGAACGTCTAATTTGAACTTCCCGTGGATGTGAGGCCTAGGTTCTACTTGGACATAACCCATTTGACGTAGGACCCTAGAGGCATTTTAGATGGAATATCCTATTGGATGCCACAAGGGTCCAAAGTACATGGCCAACTCAGACCTTCGAGGTATAGTACGATCAGCTAGCTCTTCCCTGTAGGGATCAAAACATACATCTGGGGCCACCATGGAGTCTAGGTTCCTCCTCAAAGCAACCAACTCCTGCTTCTTGAACCTTGAATGGTTCCCAGAAAAGATGTATTTTTGGCCTCGGGTTGTGCCTCTCTCCCAATCCGGCTTCTGTCTTGCCAACTCCAGGGAGGGAAAGTGATCGTAGATCCAAGCCTAATGAACATATCAAACCAAGTATGAGAAAATTGAAAGAGCAAAAGAAGAAAGAATAAATAGCAATCAAACCATCAATGGAGTTACTAAAATACCTGCAATAAGATCACATTCTCAGCTATTTGGATAGTCTCCTCCCGGGATGCCTTCCTCATTTCTTCCATCAAAAAAGCAAGACAAGCAGTGCCCCACGAATAGTCTTGAACTTTCTCGATGGGATCCAGAAGTTGTAGCAGGTTGGCTTCAACCCGGTTGCCACTGGCATTGGGGAAAATTACATATCCCAAAACGCACAGAAGATATGCAGTGGCTGCAGCTCTGACCTGGTCATCGTTGAACTGTCGGTTGGCCTTCTCTTTTTCCAATGTGCCTCTGAACCTTTCCATCAGATGAACCATACTAAATTGCCGGGTTCTGTATCTTGCGCACCGGTCAAACTCTTGGTTGGTGGTCTCTCGGTCCCAGCCAAATCACTTCTCGGTCAAAACATAAAGCTGGTCCCAGCTTAACTGCTTCACATAGTCAAACTTGACCGCCATACCATGGTCGGTCAGACCTAGAATCTGCACCACATCATCGGGTGTGATGGTCATCTCTCCTCACGGCATGTGGAAAGTATCGGTCTCCGGATAATACCTCTCCATGAATGCCGATATCGACACCCGGTCGTGCTTCAACATGGAGTTTACGACGGTCGTAGATAGCCCCGAGTGCTCTATAATTTGCTGGAACCGAACACACTCACCTTTCAACGGACAACCGTTCATCTTGTATGGTGCGGTCGTAGGTTTCAGTAGACAGACCTCATTAGAGTGGTCCTAATATAGACGACGAATTAAAAAACAATTAGAATAAAAGTTAACACTTCTATTTGGTGGACCAAATATGTTAAGAATGGTGTTTAATAATTATTACCTCGATAGAGTAGATTTCCTTAGCCCAAGAATCCTTGTAGCCAAACAATAGACGTCCTCCGTCTCTTGGGATCCCCGGGATTTGACCTTCTCGTAGATCCTTAATCTTCAGAGAGTCGGGGACCTTGTGCCCTCGTCTCTTCCTTGGTTGTTTCTTTGTACCACTTTCTTTTTCTTCTTTTGTAGCATTTGGTCCACCTCCTTTGAAGTGTTGAGCTTGAGGAACACTTGGTCCTCCTTCTTCGTTTTGTCTAGCGCTCCTTTGTCGTCTAGCACTAGCGGTAACCTTCTTACCGCCTCCACGACGAGGCCCCGATAGAATTGTATCGTGGGCTTGCTTTGATCGCCTTTCCCTTTTTTGACACACAAGATAAAGAACAATTACTCCAGTACATAAAAAGGTAGACAAAGTAAGTTGAACTCAACATATTATTATCAATCAGTAGTCAACAAAACAACTTAACTAGCGATTGTGTATAATCGGTAGTATGAAAAACAACTTAACTACCGATTGTGAACAATCGGTAGCTCGGGCTCTACATTAACTAACGATTGTGCATAAAAAAAATGGGAACACAAAAGTCTATGCACACACACACAATCAGTATTTATATAAAAAATTTAACTACCGATTATCACTAAATTTGGATCCAGTAGAATAATCGGTAGTTTAGGTGTAAAAATAACTATCGATTGTGATCGATGTTTTTTAGGATCACTAACTAGCACAATCGGAGGTTTAACACTAAACGAAACAACCGATTATCACTACTTTTGCATCCAGTAGAATAATCGGTAGTTTATGTCTAAATCAAACTACCGATTTGATGAGTGTTTTTGAGGTTCACTGAACACTCACAATCGGTAGTTTAAGCCTATATAAAACTATCGATTATTACAAAAATTTTATACAGAAGAACAATCGGTAGTTTTAACCTAAAGATAACTTCCGATTGTGCATGATCTTCATGAGAAGTGCTGAACACTGCCACAATCGGTAGTTTAATACAACCACGAAACTACCAATTGTGTTACTGCACCTAAAACCCTTGGTATTCTACTCACTAATTCAAGCGATTTACGCAATATAAACACAAATTATGGTAAACCCCTAACCTTATTGGAGCCATCAACTGCTGGAGAGGAAGATTTTCGTATTCAGACTCCGTGTCTACTTCATCCTCATCGGGTTCATCGCTTTGTTCTTGAACAATTTCTCGATCTCTTACTAATTCGTTAAAATGCGGCCAATCTGTATTAGGAGGTTGACGACTTGTTTGCTTTTGTCGAGGCATCTTTAGATTGTAGTAAGTACGATTAATTGGTTTACGATTATACGATGAATTGGTTTATGATTAATCGGTTTAAGATGAAAAGAAAATAGTGAAAAATCGGTAGTTTTGAAAATGAGAGGAGAATAAGAGAATCAGAAGTTTAAATGGTGAAAGTGTGAAATAGATTTAGGTTTATGTTTCATAAATGAAAGATATTTTGGTAATAATTAGATTAATGAAAGGTTTTATGGTAATTTTACATACCCCTAGGTTATCCCTTAGCTTCTTCCATCAGTGGCTTTAAAAAAGTAGCCCCTAAATGATTTTTGTTAGTCCTTAAATTCGCCAGGCTTTTAAAGTAGGGGTATTTGTGAAGATTCCTAAAGGTTTTGTAAAAACCCATCGGAAAGAGGAGTATTTATTCAATTCCCACTAAATTTTTCGAATTTGAATGAATCTCGCTGAATTGCAAGCCTTTATGCAATAGATCGAACAGAGATGTAGGTCAATTTGAGTCTACGCTCACCTGCTAGTGCTAATACGAGATTTAGTTTAGAAATAGAAACCACAGTGTGCCAGCTGCATTTATTCGGTAATTTGTTTCCCCAGAAGCTTCCTTTGGCCGTTTCCAATTCCTTGTGGGAAACGCAATTGCAAAATTCGTTGTATAAATACAACTCCAATACCTAGACTAGAATTCATATTCATACTTACAAATATTTATTAAGTTTTCTGTTCTCTTTCGATGGCTATGGAGATAATTGCTATCGATTGTTCTAATTCTAGTTCAACTGTTGAAAGACTCCCCATAGAATACCAAATGTACGTAGGTAGGTATCCTACGGATTCAAATTCAAAACCATGGTATAAAATTCTTCTAAATGTTGAGCAAGCACGCATCGACATGACAGGAAATATTCAGTTTACTGATAAATTTGATTCAGTAGAGTTGGAACTTAATTACTCTTCTACGGCAGAGCAGATCAAACTTGAGATCGGAAATCTGCTAGATAGGTTTCGGATTACGGATGTGGATTACGTTCAAGGCATCAGTGAGAGGTTATCTATTGACGCTGCAGACCAACTGCGAACAACAGAAACACTTGGGGTTTCGTTACATATTGTGGATTATGTTTGTATTCCTCGTAGACTTGAGAGAATGCGTTACATACTGGGAGAAGATGAAGTTTGTTGCGCGATATGTATGGATGGAATCATTGGAGAAGATGAAGTGATCAAGATGAAGTGTTCTCATATATTACACTCGCACTGTCTTGTGAGATGGTTACAAGTTAGTAACTCCTGCCCACTGTGCCGTCGTCCCTCGGTGGTTGTCAACGATGAAAATTGAAGCTTCAAGAAAAACAGAGATTATCAAGATCTTTTTTTTGATTTTTTAACGAATTGTTTTAATTTGTTAAAAAAATCTGTAATCTTTGTGAAAAATCAATAAAGCATCTTGGTTGCAGTAGATATGTCCTATAGCCTATAACAACTCTTACAGTCTTTGTACTCTTCAATATAAGTTTCTAGTTACAAGTATTATAGTCGATGCTGTAATTTGTAACATAGATTGCAGTTGCACAGACTAAGTAGCTAATGCTGCGCAACACAACTGCATCTGCTCAAGCTCAGCTACCCTTAATTGTGTTCTTCTTTTTCTTTTCTTGTTCTTTTGCAAGCCCTAACTAAGACTATTCCCCAATATTTCATCTTATTACTTTTTCGCTTGCAATATCTCCGGTTAGTAGTGCCATAATTAATATGTCACTAATATTTCATCTACAGTCGTGTGAATGGAGATGCATTCTCCAATATAACCATTCTTTTACAACACAATTTCCTGAAAACCCTTAATTGTTTTTCTTTTTTTTCAATTACAAAAATATCGAAGAAGAAAAATGAGTAGTGGAAGAAGAGGCATAATGACAGAATTATCAAACCTCCCAGAAGAGATGGTTGAGGCCATCTTTGTAAGGATACAAGTGAAGGAGCTCTTACTATGTAAGTGTGTAAGAAAACAGTGGTGCACTTTAATTAGTAGTCAAAAACTTATTCATAGACATCTCAGAATTGGTAACAAGGGACACAATTATTCACTTGTGTTCCATGATAATGATAAGTGTAACTACTATTTTTCCTAGAGTTTACGCAGAGAATAATTATACTAATTTTTTTGTTTAAGCTGTGCTATAGCGACAAATATGCGTAAAGTTCTTTAATATGTCAAAGTGGATGCGTTACTTAGATAATATCAATGAACAAGCATACTACGGTGATTCAAGTAAGTGATAAACAAGTAAAGTAAGAAAGTAAATCAACACTTAGCACAAGAGAAATTACGTGGTTCAACTATCCCTACATCCACGGGGTAATGAGTTTAATAGTTTATTAAGTATTTGATTTTCTTACAAATGAAAGAATTTTAGGAAAGTTATGATAACAAGGAAATAACTTGACAAGACTTAAAACTTTCTTCTCTCTCTTGGCTCTAGCAAAAATGTTCGATCCCTTCTCTTGAGATCAAGTCTAGTATTTATAGACTTTTTCTCAGCCAAATACCTTGCGCAGCTGATTGATACGTCCCTTTCTTGAGCTCGTTACGATCCTACTAAGGGTCTTGAACCGCTGAGAAGTCTCCACCTGTCTTTCCGCTACTGACTCAACATTTAATGCTGAGTGGAATCCAGCCTTGCATCTGACATCTCTGAAAAGGTGTTGCACATAGGTGACGTCAGGAGATAATCTTGCGAATCTTCCACGTCTCTTCCTCGAAGTGAGATAAAGTGGATCAGGTAATGATTCAGTAGTTTTTTTTATTCCATGCTTCTCGCATGCAACTTAATCCTATGATAGACATTGGCTCCAAATGGCGCCACGTGTGCATCAAAATATTTATATTCATATTTTGCCCCTTGGCTCCAAATGACGCCACGTGTCTATCAAAATGAAATATATTGAAAGATTTAGAAGAAATCAGGAGGCTAAATTTCAAAATGATAGACATTGGCTCCAAATGGCGCCACGTGTACATCAATCACCGATCCGCCTCGAGCACGCCGACTGTAATTGTTATTTACTTTATTTCGACTAAGTTACTTGTTATTTGTGGTTAGATCGTACTTGGCACCGATGTTGATCATAAACCTTTGCGAGAGTTGGGTCCAGATACTTCAGAGTACTATGTGAATGATTTGGTAAGTTACGAAATGATTTCACAAGTATGTATTGGCATTTTTTACTAGACATATAACTTGTTATGTTTATGTGTAATGTAGGAATTCACAAGTAAAGATGATGCAATGAAGTGGGCTATAGATATGGCTCTCAAGAATAAGTGTGTATTAGTCAGAAACAATCAAATCAAATTAACTTGGTTTGAGATGGTTTGCGAGAGTGGTGGGAAGTACGTTAGCTACAAGAAAAAGGGATCTGTGTTTCCAAAGAAGATTAAAAGAGTATAATGACTATAACTAGAAAGGATGAATGCCCCTTCAAGCTTGTATTTAATTTAAAAGGAAAATGCATGGAAGAGTAAAGTGATGTGTGGTCGACATAACCATCTGGATTCAGTGACCTTTGTTGGTCATTCCGTAGTTACAAAGTTGAAACACGATCAAATCAAGGAAGTAGAGAGATTGACTAAAACACACACCACACCTAATCAAATCCTCAGCGGTATTAAGGCGACGGATCGAACCAATTTGTTAACACCTTCACATTCCTTATCTAAATCCAAAACAAGCATTAATTGGTGCCTGCAGATACACATCACATCCTTGTGATCCTACAAAAAAATAATATTAATAATAAACGATCATAAAATTATTAATACTTAAAATAAAACATAAGGTGGATAATCTTATATATGTTGAATAGATCGTATGAGCCTACGAGTCTTTGTAGCCGAATAAAAAATATTTATCACGTGGTTCACCCCAGAATGTGCCATCTTCACGAGCATGTAGCATATCATTAGGATCAAGAATATGTGTCTTTTTATCTTCCATGTTTTCTTCTTCAACTACCCCTTGAACCCCTTCTACAGGCAGAACTACATCACCTATCCTCCTCATCATCATCTTGAGTCCCAAGCAAATCTGTTTAATTTAGTAGGTTCCCGGATTATTAATTTACTCCGGTCCTTCGGGACACGCTCAGTGCCTTTCTTTCCAGCACCCAAACGTTTACGCCTATTACGAGGAGGAATGGACTCAGGAGAGGTAAGAGCATTCTTTCCTTTTGAAGCGCCAACTTCCTTGGTAACCTTCTTAGATGCTTTCTTAGGAGCAAGAGGTTCCTTTTCCTTCTATTTGGATGTATTACCTTTTAATTTAATAATTCATCAAAAAAGATGTTATTAACATTTTATAACACACTTAGTCAGCATTGAGTAAACTACAGCCAGTACTGAACATACCACAGTCGTTATTGCTCTTTAAAAATCGAGCATGCCGACTGAAAAAAACGGTTCAGACAAAAATACATCAGTCGGCATTGAGTTGGTGCTGCAGTCCAACTATACCGACTGATGGAAAAAATTTCAACACAACAATTAATTGTCGGCAATGAGTGTTCCTTCAGTATAACAACACCGACTAAGAAATACTTATTTTCTTTGGTAACTATCAGTCGGCATTGGGTACCATGTACACAATCTATACCGATTGAATACATTTCTAAACATAGAATTTATAAGGGTTCAGTCGGTATTGTTATAAAATTGGTAAACAACACCGACATAAGAAATGCAAAATTTATGAACTTATGGCTATGTCAGTCGATATGGTTTTCAAACTAATTATTCAACAAATCAATGCTGACAATCTCAATCAGTATGGCCTTCATCTAAAACACAATGCCGACTGAGACTCTGAAACTACAATTGAACACCTAATTTTTCAATTCTAACCAATTATAACGAGTTCAAATCAATTAGTAAATAAACGAATGGGAACCACTTACTTTCTCATTGAAGTCATTTGAGTAAGAGTTAGATTGTTATCTTTTTCTTCTTCTGAGTTACAATGGAGGTTAGTTTATCTTTAAGATTTTGTTTCGCTTTTCGTTGAGCCGCAACAGCGATTCTGGGATTAGGTTTAGGTCTAAAACATTGTTTCGATCTAGCCATTTATATAGATGGTATTAAACGACGATTTTTTATTTAATTTGACGATTAATTGACGATGAATACGAAACAATTATGAAGAATAAAGGAGGGATATAGGAAGGAAAATGAAGACGTTTTGGTTTTGTAACAGAAATTGGGGGTTAACTCATTAAGATTAAGGATAAAGGGTATCCTAGTGATATCACCACTATCAAAATTCTAAAAAAAACCTTTAGTAGAATTTCTGGATTGGTCCAATCAAAAATATCCTCCAATTTAAAAGGGTATCTCCAATTAAATGCCCTTTTTTTCTAACGAGTATATTTACTTACCAATCTTTTTCATTTTTCACTTTGGTTCTCACCTACTTTTACTAGGCAAAAAATATGATTAAATAGTACTTATCTGTTCACGGTACTATAAACAAACAGTTAAGTTTTACACATAATATACTATTATTGGCATGGACCACTTGTTTCAATTTTTTTTCTACTTTTTGTTCATTTTTGTTTCAAAAATTATTATTATTTTTTTAGTTTTTATTTTAATATTTCCTAGTCGAATTTCAATTTGTTTCGGTTAAGTCGATTTTTTTCCTAGCCTATCTTCAATATGAAGATCATATTAAAGTTCAGTTGGATTTTTTTTTTATAACCGAACTTTAATCTGTTCGGCTAAGTCGATTTTCTTTCTAGTTGAAATCTAGATTTATTTATTTTTTCCTAGCCAACCTTTAATATGAAGATCATATTAAGGTTCAACTGACTTATTTTCCTAACCGAACCTAGGTATGTTCGCCAGACATGTAAACAACATATTGAGGTTCGATTAGAAAAATAAAAATCTACTCAAACTATACCCAATAAAAAAAAGTTAAATAAAAAAAAGAAAAGTTAAATAAAAATATAAAATATAGATAAAATAATACACAAATGATATTTTAGATTAACTAAAATATATGGATAAGGGGGACCAGGAATTACTTCATGGTGATCTTATCAAAGTGGTTGGAATGGTCCCTCAAATTTTGAATGGTCCCTAAAAAATCGTTCCATTTATATACCTTTCCCGGATTAGAAAATTGAGACCAACTATTATGTCCTTAGGCCCATATAGATCGAGTAGTTTATAAATCTATGAGTTCTCTTAATTTATAGACCGGTTTTAGAGTTGAATTCTTTATGACGAGTTAGGGTTGATACCTAACACCAACACACTACCAACGTGTGATATAAGCATGTTCTCGTAAGCAAGCTTATCATGGCCTGATGCTTGTTCAATCATACGATGGTTCATCTGGAAATTGAGATTTTATGTTGTTTTCAAGAGTGTCTATTATCTTGACTAGGCGTTTGATACTCATAGCTAGTTCTGGGGAAGTAAATTTGTTGGAAAATCCTTCTCATATATTATGATTTTTATGCACTCTTTTCAGACTACTAGTCGGGAATTTGTATAACTCTTTTTGATTCTCCAGGTACTGTGAGGATTTCGAAGTCCTTCGATGGTGTTGCTGCTGAATCTGTAGCCGCATAGGCCAAAGCCCTTCATGCAGCGCTTTTTTCAGTTGCAGCCATTTGGTGTTCCTTTGGTTTCTGACTGTCAAGTTATAGTTAGCTGAAGAAGCGGCATTCCAAATTTTTTGGCTTGCAAAACTACTCCTACGCATTTAAATATGCCCTTAGTCATCTCAAGTAGCTATGCTGATAAGCTGGCTTCTTTTGCAGTATGTAGAATCAGTCTGATCACCTATGTTTGTTGGCCGATGTGAGGCTAGGCGATCTTAAAACATATAATCCTTAAAAAATAACCTTTTAAGTGAAATGTGATTCCTCCAAAAATGTTATGACTGAGATATCGTACTTTCAGTTTAAAAGATAACTTCATGTTTTTATCAGCTTCAAGTCGGAAAGACAGGAATAATATTATGTGAGGTCTCAGAAAACAAAACATTGTGATCATTTTTTTTCCAAATAGCTAATCAATGTGAAATAGACTCAAACTCATATATACACATCCTATTAACTTCTGCAGTATGCGAAAATTGCGAAAATCATAAGGAAACAAAATTAAGAAAATAGCTGTTCAATAAAACTCAAATAGCTTGTAGAGTAAACTGACCATACTGGACTGAAGTCTTGAAATAATAGTAGGATATAACTTACATCTTCGGTGTTTGCTTCTGCTTGTTTCGTCAGTAGTTCTTCTGAACGATTGGTAAACTGAAGGATATCCTCCCAATTTTCATCAAGTAGCTGCTGTTTAATCCATTCCCGAAAGCCAACTGTTGTCACGATTAGATTCTGTGAGACACCGTTAAGCTCTTGAAGCATCTGTTGTAAGCTCAGCAAATGTAGAAGAGTAAGCAAATCAAAATAAAAGAGAGATGAAAGAAAGAAAGAAACAAGTTACTAACAGAAACAATCATGCAAAGTACGTAGTGAATGTATAGGGTCTGAGTTAAAGACTAATTATACCAATGCCCTTTTTTTATGAGCGTAGACAACTGAAAATCGCAAGCTGAAGTATTCATCTTTGGCCTTAGCATATTCATGATCCAATTTAAGCTTCCAGTTCCTAAAATTAAGATGCACACAAATCGCGTCAACAAAACTTACACCTCCTCAGTATCATATCATATCAAACTAGTGTTTAAAATGAAAATCAAACAACATACATATATACCTTTAGTATGTTCAAATCGACTCGTTCTTCGCTCCTGTTTCTATAACACTTGACAGGAATATGATGCAGAAGAAGCACATAATCTGAAATAACCTTGTTTAGGCCTCTAAATGGTATCCAGTCCTCTTGCTGCAAAAGATTTTTCACTTTACCCCTGAAGTTATGAAGAACGAAGCAAAAATTGATTACAAACAAACAAATGATCAATGAACAAGAACCCTGTAATAACATTTAATCCTAAAAACACCCTCAAAATTAATGATAAATAATCGAAAATTAACCATGAAATATACATTTGTGAAATATAAGTTGCGTCGTTGCGGTAAAAAAAAACCCTAATTACAAAAAAAGAAGAAGAATAAGTTAGGTTAAGACTAATTCTGAAGAACAACAGGAGAGAGATTACCTCAGTCATGATTCTGAAATTTATTTATTTTTTGAAGGTTAATTAATGAAATTTTAATATACATACTAATATGCATATTAAAACTTCACTAATTAACCTTCAAAAAATAAATAAATTTCAGAATCATGATCGAGAAAACATTCTTTTTGAATAATGACGTCACAAATTTTACAATCCTTAAGCATGTTTGTTTGCAGAATAAATGTTTAATGGGTATTTATATCATCATCCTATTTAATGAGATCGATCAAAAAGGTAGGTCGTAGATGATCAACAAAACCTTAGGTATAAAATCAGATTGTATATTTTTATCCCGTATGTAAAAAAATTAAGTTCAAGAGATTTGAAGGAGGGTATTTACGAACATATATATTCTCCGGTTAAATTAGCTAAGGTACGGTTACTACACAAGACACATATCATCTCCCGTTTGTCCCACGTACCCACGTTAAAGTTTAGCCCACATAAAAAAAAATCGTATAAAAGGGTGATTACAATGACGGTTAATGTAATAAAAATCTGTTTATTCAATTCTACTACGGTATAAGACTAAAATTAGGGTTTTCAATCCACTCAAGATCATGAATCTTTCTGCTATTAATTCTCTGTTATTTTCTTCAAGTAACAATGTCAAGAAATCAAGATCCAAATCCTACTACCTCCATTACATCAATTCCTATACACACTTTCTCTAATGTCATCCCTCTTAAACTTCAAGAAGATAATCTCTTGGCATGGAAAATTCTCATCACTCTAGTTTTAAAGAAATTTCATGCTCGTGGATATGTAATAGGTGAAATTCCTTGTCCTGAAGAATTTGTCTCAATGGCAACGAGAACAACACAAATTGTTAACCCTCTTTATACATCTTGGCAAGATATTGATACTATAATTTTGCTTCTTCTGATTAATTTGATCTCACCAACGGTAATCTCTTATGTTGCTGGATCTAACACATTTAAAGAATTATGGGATGCTTTGCAAGAAAGATTTGGTTCATCATCTTCAACACATGTTGTTCAAATAAGAACCAAGCTTCATTATATCAAACTTGGTACCTCCTCTGTCACTACTTACATTTATGAAATTAGTAAAACACATGTCTCGTGCAAGGCGTAATACTAGATATCCGTTGCATTATCCAGGCGTGAACCAGAATGCCGTCTGATGAAGCGTTCACCCAAAAATACGGGACGCAAGGTCAGAAGCACACTTGGTATACAAACGTTCGTTTAAAGTAACGTTCGTTTGGGCGTTTGGTTAAGACAACGTTTGTTGTGGGCGTTTGGTTAAGACAAAGCCTGTATATCAGGCATGTGACTAAGGTAACGCGCGTTATTTCAATCAACCTTACAATTTTAAATGACCAAGGTATTGGGGGATTTTGGTTTTGGTTTGGTGAAGGGACTTCCTGTTTTTGGTTCTTAGATATTTGGAGAGTCGTCGTGTATATGATTTGTTATGTGCATTATAACGTGGATAGCTTAGTGAAGTGAAACGTGGATTAAAAAAATAATTGATGCGTAATATTTGACACGATTCCTGACGTTCTATGTTTCTCGGGAACAAACTACTGCAATTTCTTGATTTCTTTGTATCTCTTAGCCTCCAATAATGCTTACAAGCCAATCCAGAATACATACATATTTTGCTTGATCTGTATGCTCCTCAATAATAATCAGATTGGTCTGAGTCATTATCTACCCAGCCACCAAGAATACTAACGGGCGTTCTAGCACACCCCCTGATGGAGCGGGCGTTCTAGCACACCTTTTTTATTATCCACACGAAACCACATGTACGTGTAGAAGATTAACGGGCATATGTATAGTTTCACGATCAATCAGACGTTCATCTACCCACATGTCTGTAAATGGGGCGTGATGCTAAGCGTACGTCTATCATCATACGTTCTTCTGGGTATCGTCTCACATCAAGTGTTCATCATGCTTCCGACAAAACCAAGCGCTATCACTTGTATACGCCCGTATAACACAATTCCAACAGACGGATACTTGTGTATGCGCCAAACGACAGGCGTTAGCTTACTCTTACGCCCGATCAAATTTTACTCGCTGCCCGTTGCGTTTCAGGCGAAGTACCACTAAATTTTTTTGATCTTTACTCTTTGGGTTTGATCGCACCACTGTCGATGCTTTTAGAGCCTAAGATCAAACCGCACTAAAACCAAAGACATTTAGTTAAGAATTCATTTTCTCCAACAATATAAAACAAAACAATCTTCGCCAATCGATTACTGGAATTTTAATTTCCCATTGAATTCGGTAACCCTATGAGAACATCCCTAGATTGCATTGTCATTTAATTTTTGTGCAATTTGTTTGAAATCACACAAATTTTATTAGCTGGGTTGGGTGTCTATAAAGATAAGCTTGAGATATGACGCGCCATTCAATGAGCATGCAAACCAAACTAGCAACTAAAAAGAAAAAAGTTAGAAATTCCTTTTCTAGATGTCTCATTCTCTTTACTGTTTTTTTGTTTGTTGCACTGTCTTCTACATTTCTACTTGTACATACATTATCTGTTCAAGCCTCCCCACACTCTCTATTAAATATTAACCTAGCTAGCTCCTTTGCTTTTCAAACGAATTAAACATATCTACCGTTACATCTCTCTTTCTGTGTAACTCAAAACACACCATTCATCTTTCTCAACTCTCTCTCTCTCTAGTTCTTCAGTTTGTGTTGATCATCAGTCATGGCTGCTGGGAAGATGAGATTCATGGTTTTGTTAATGGTAATAATGGCAACTAGCAGTATGTTACAGGTATCAATGGCTACTGTTTACAAAGTTGGAGATGAAGCTGGATGGACTACCATGGGTGATGTAGACTACCAAAAATGGTCTTCTTCTAAGACATTCCGTGTTGGAGATATCATCTGTAAGTCACTACTAGTACTACTTCTCATTCTTCTTCAAATTATGCTTCTAAATGTTTCCTTTAGGGTCTTAAATGTGTTGTTAATAAATTTGTGAATAATCCTTACCATTCATCTCAAACAGTGTTTTATTCTTCACATATATAGTTCACTTTTGTTTCTAATTTTTGTATGGTTTTTGAGGATTTTAGTCCTGACCCATATTTTGCTTATATTTCTTAATTCAACTTAGACATATTCATTTAAGGACACTGAATTTTCTTCGATTATATATGTTTTTAAGGGTCTCTGTTTTTTTTTTTATCTTCAAATTTCATCTTTTTTTTAATCGGCCTGATTTCATCTCTTTTCAGAATGTATGTACAAGCCCCCTTGTACTAATGTAGTTCGGTGTCAATTGGGAATTCTCAGTCAGTCAAACTAAGAATTCAAGTGTATTAAACTCTATGTTTTGATTTTTGACCGTTCATTAATAAGGGAGCAATACCATAATGGAACTGTTGAATCTTAATTATATAGGGCGTTTGGATACTAGAAATAGAAATAGAAGTGCAACAGAAGTGTTTCAGAAGTCAGAACAAAAAGTTAACTTTTTTTTGTTTGAAATCATTCTGAAATTCAATAACCAAATTAATTTTTAATTTTTTTATTTTTAGAAATCAAAATACAACTTCTGGTATCCAAACATCCTATTAGTGTATTACAGCTGAACACAAATAATTATATAGGATTTGGACACGTATTCTTAAACCGCTGATCTGATCCGAGAACAATAAATCAGAGTGCTGCCATGTGTTAATCATGTGTGGAAAATTACTGAAACCTGATTTTGATCCTGGTCGACCCCCTCTACTTTAGACCAACTTTAACTTTCTAATAAGAAGCAGACTGTTACAGGACTTATCACAGTAAAATGTTGGGTTATTTCTATCAGGCATCATTAGCATTGCGGGGGCACAGAGCTCCACAATGATGATGCTTGAGCTTTGAGCCAAATTAGGAATTACTTGAGCAAAGATTGTTTAGAAATTGACACCACTTTTCATAACAACATGATTAATATACTTTCGTAGTATTTTATTTCAGGCTTAGATTTAACTAATGAGTGAAAAAAAAACATATACACTGATGAAAAGCGATGATTGATTCAATGCTTCATGCTCAAGTTATAATTATAACCATGCTTAATCTGTCGGTATCCTTTTCACTTTTTCTAATTTGTTTTATGTTCATAGTGTTGTTGTCCTTGTGTGTATACTGTTTAGTTTAGTCACTGTTTTCTCAATTCTTTTGTTGTGGTAACGGTGTTCCCCCACTTGAATGAACACTGAATGTATATGGTCCTCAAAACGTTAGTGGGATGTCTTATGTCTCCATGGCCAAAACAAGAACGTGCTCTCTATGTACTTTCCCTAATATGAACGCCATTCTACAAGTGGAGAAAACTTTGTCTTTGTCTCGCGTGTATACCTATTTGGTTTTCATGACACTTGACTGGACTATACTTTCCCTCTGGATAAGTAGTGTAGATGTCATTGAATGTGATAGAGTTGGATAAGAAGTCTAACAAATACATTAATCGTCTTGTCCAGCTATTGTATTTCTCTACTCTTTGCTTACATTTTAATGAAGCTGCTTCTGGTTTGTTCATACCATGTAGTGTTTACATACAACACCCAGTACCACAATGTGATGCAAATAACTCACCCTGAGTACCAGGCCTGCAATGCAACTGCTCCACTCAAGACTTTCACCACTGGGAACGATTCTATCACTATCACAAGGAATGGTCATTACTTCTACCTCTGCGGCATTCCTGGTCATTGCCAATCCGGTCAGAAAGTTGATATCCGGGTTGCTCGTTTGGCAAGTGCCTCAGCTTCATCACCTGTTGCATCACCTTCAGATGCACCAACAAAATCACCTGCATCATCTCCCAAAAACAGTGCTTCTATTCCTTCCATTGGTGTTCTTGGCAAGTCAATGGTTCTTGTTCTGACGATTTTTGCAGGATTTGGTTTCTAATATATATATAGTGTGCATTTCGGTGTTTTTCGTTTGGGTAGTCTTTTTTTGTGAGAGAACTGTTGTTTTATTTGGTACTTGCCGGTAGATTCTTGAACTTGATCAGTTTGGTGGTTTACATTCATGTCATCAGAAGTTATCTTGGATTTTAGGTAGAAAAAATATTATTATACAAACAAAGTTTCTCTTTTTAATCATCCTTGGAATTAGTTAGTATTTGACTGAAGGCCGATCGTAGAAACATTACTAGTTTTTTTTTATCGGTAAAAAATATGTATCATCATTCAATGATTTTATCATTGTACTACAGTGACATCGACAGAAACATTAATAGTGAAGGTAATTGTACAAAGGTATTTAAATTGTATAAAAGCCGATACTAGTGTAAGACAATGGTAAAGACATTGGGTGATGGATACCAGACAATCGATTTTTTAAAAGTTTTTAGGAGTCCATTGTGAAAAGATACTATGAACTAGTTATCATAAGATTTTAGGACCGGTTATGAAGTGGTTTTAGAACATCCACAGTGGGACGACTAGACCAAAAGAGTAACGAGTAAAAATTTTGATCTTTACTCCGCCTGAAACGCAACGGAGAGGGATTAAAATTTGATCGGGTGGTTGTCTAAGCTAGCGCCTGGTATTGGGCGCATGTACAAGTATACGTCTATTGAAATTTTGTTTTACGGGCGTACGTCTGTGAAAACGCTTGGTTGGGAAGGACGTTTGATGAACGCTCGGTGGGAGGCGTAACCCAAAAGAGCGTCTGATGCTAGACGCACGTTTAGCGGCACGCCTCAGCGACATGCGTGTGTTTAGTCGAACGCCTGATGAGGCGTTATCCTAGCAATACGCTCGGTCAATAGTATAATCGTGCAGCTGGTACGTGTTTCA
The DNA here is from genome assembly GCA_023531435.1 of Papaver californicum. Taxonomy (NCBI): domain Eukaryota; kingdom Viridiplantae; phylum Streptophyta; class Magnoliopsida; order Ranunculales; family Papaveraceae; genus Papaver; species Papaver californicum. The sequence goes on along the minus strand of JAJJMC010002728.1, from coordinate 66,794 downwards.
AAGAAGACGGGCGCACGCTTAAGGTTATGCTTGAATCATCAGGCGCTTCCCTAGCCAAACGCGTGTCTCACCAGGCAGAGAGCTGGGTGAACGCCTGATAGGGCAGAACAATATATGTTCGCACAACTCTCGTCTCCTCTCCACATTTTCATTTTTCTCCTCAACACTTCCAAAAGATAGACGCATTCCACTCAAGCGCCTACCACACCACTTGCTAAACCGAATTCTCCCTCCAAATCAAGCTCAACCTCTTTTCAAATTTGTAAAAGCTTGGAAGATTTGATACCAACTAATCTAAGTTAGGATTATTTCAAAGCAAGGTAATAAACTTAAACTTTGATATAAATTTTAGTGGATTTCATCGGTTTAGATTATGATTTATTGTAATGTTTTGTTAATTAAATTTGTATATATATATTTAAAGATTAAACATATGATTATGAAATAGACATATTAGGTTTTACAAATTGTAATTTTGGAATTGGGTATATTTCTAGGATTTATGGAAGTTGTAAATTGGGTATAGAAAATTGATGATAATTTTTTGAATTGAAGTTAAAATTGATTAAGTTGTTGGTTAATTTGAGTTGGGTTGTGGTTGATTTTATGATTAATTGATTTGATATGATTGTTTATGAAATTTGGGAATTATGAATGTTTATGGAATTATAGAATTAGAGAATTATGATGAGTTTTTGTAAAGTTGATGATTTGATTAGTAGTGGACTATTTTGTGAATCATGAATTTTATAATTTGGATGATTTATGAATGTTTGTACATTTGATTATCTAATTAGAGAATTACTTTTGTAATGATGAAATTAGTATTTTTGTGGATTTATGGATTAATGTAGAGTTTTATATTTGTGCATTGTGAGGATTACTCTTGATTTTGAAACTTGTATGTATCGTTTGCATACATGTTGAGCAATGTCATGGCGAGATTCGTTGGTCGAAAAAAGAGGAACAAGAAAGCTAAAACTGTTGAGGATCCATAAGTAGACCCTACTACTGAAGAAATGGTCGATGTTCCCGGGTTGGCGAACTATAGTGTCGTGGAAGATGCCCAGAGTCACGCTTCGACGAATATTACATATTCAACCGATTCAAAATTCAAGTATTTACATCGTGGTTCCCTCAAATCGGTTATTCAGACCTATACAGGTATTACAAAACACAGTCCTAGGGATAAATACATTATCGAAAAAGCAGGATGGGACCGTTTATTGACCATGGATGTAGTAGATTCGTCACATGCATTGATTGACTACATCGTTGAGCGTTTTTGGGATACCACGAACACTTTTCACTTCTCCCTTGGTGAGATGGGGTTCACACCGCTTGATTGGGTCATGTTGACAGGATTAAGTATTGGTGTTGGTAGTGGTATTCCGTATGACTCGGCGAAGTACCAATTTGAATATGCCCGTGCGCATATTTTTCCAGAAATTAAAAATAGTGAAGTTTGTAAAAAAAAACATATTCCCGCGCAGTGGGTTTCAGATGCAATTACGGTTATATTTTTGAGCACATATTTTGATCCAGGAACGTTGGTTGCGGCTACGATGATAACATACTTGCTGAGAGAGTGGTGAGAGCCTTTTGCATGTATGTTTTTGGACAGTTTTTATTTTCCAATGCAAAAAACTATATTAATGATGGATGGTTAGCTGCTTTTGAGGATCTAAATGCAGTTGGAAATTATGACTGGGGTAGTGGTGCTTTTGTGAAATTGTATTTCGGACTCGCCGCATTTGGCAGGGGACAAAAGTCACTAGCTGGACCCTTCCAAATATTGAAGGTAAATTTCTTAGTTCTATTTATATTTCCTTTAAATGTTTATTTATTGGTAATTTAGTTATTTCGTTGGTTGTCTTCACATTCTAGTTTTGGGGGTACGAATATCTGGGCATATGTCGACCAAAGAACCCAACGAGTGAGAGTGAAGCAGTATGGCCTAGAAGTTCTCGGTGGAAGGGTATTAGAAGGAAGAGTATTGATATTGTTGGTCTAGGAATTTTCTTAATCAGTTGACTGTAGACGATGTGACCTGGCAACCGTGGGATTCCGTCATCTTAGTCCCTGACACTGATATTGGACGGAAAACATCGGAGCTCTCAGAGAAAAGGGTTATATTTTCTTGGCTAGACATTATGAGTTGATAATTTATTTTGATAGGACTGTTTTTTATTTTCTTGGATTTTTGGTTAGTTGATTGGTTTATTTGTTGATAGTTATTTTCTTTTCACAGCACAACGTGTACCTCGGAGAACGGTGTTGGAGGCAAAATCATTATACTTTTGGCGTTACCAGCAATCCGCCTACTCGTATTAGCAACCTCAACAATGACGAAGCTAATGAGCTGAGGGAAAACGATTTGGTCCCTGCAACTCAATTAGTGCATGTTGTTACATATGATTTGTATATGGAGTATTGGCGACATGTAACTAACTTGCAGAAATATGCCATCAAAGTCGATTGGGAGGTTGAAACATACGGGTATGCTGGTGACCGTATTAAACACAACATCCAAGAACCTGATGAACATGTACCCATTCCTCCTCAATAACAATTGTCATACGTAAGTATACAACAAATCATTTTTTTTAATATATAAAAATACGTGAGAATGTGATTTATTTTTTTTCATAACAGGCCGAAGCTTATGGTCTGGTTCAACAATATGCTGATTTTACGCAAGAGTTTCTTAAGCTTGCGCTAAATGAAACGAAGGAGAGGATGGAGTTTATCATGGCAAAAGATGAAGAAATACGGGGTCAACAAAATCACATCAACAATTTGGAGTTACAGCTGGCCCATTTTCGTACGCAACCACCCATTGGGTTTGGCATTTTTTCTCAAACTTTGTCACCACAAATGTGGAATACCATGGGTCAGGGATCATCATCAACATTGCAATCAGTTAATTACACATCGAGATCATCTTTGCCTCCTTTTATGCCCCCGCACTCGGCGTCTGGGAATCAAGATACAGATGGGTAGTCTTTCATTTGCATTGTATTGTCATTCGAACATACATTTTTTTCCTTTGATATATCTTTTATCTGATTTGAATTGTCATTTCAAAAGACTTTTCTTATCTTTGCTTTGTCTTTTACCTGCTTTGTGTTATCATCTCCAGAGATATTTTTAATCTTTGCTTGTCCTTTATATCTGCTTTGTATTGTCATTTCAAAAAGATATTTAATTTTTCCTTTGTCTTTTTTTTTTCTACTTGGTCTTGTCTTCTCAACCGACACTTCTTATGTTCGATGCGTTTATTCACCACACTTCCCTCAACTCGTGTAATTTTTAAAATACCAATAGTGTATAGTCATATCAACACTCAAAGGTTTATCTTAATATGCCTATAAATTGAACACTCGATTCTCCAATTATACAAACCAAAACTGCAAACATCACCAACCAATGGCATACTATGAGAATAACAATCACTATTATGCTTCTTGTTCTTCTATTCCTCCTCCTCCCGCTTCTTATTCTTCTTATTCTTCTTCTTCATCTGATGATGATGATAATAATAGTTTGTACTCATCAGACGAAGATTTAGTTGTATTGATCCAAAATAACCAAGCAGTCACTAGGGAATTGATCATTTCAAGTATGAACTGGCCGCATACTCGTATCCAAATACCAAGAGAACGTGAGGCATGTGCAATACTTCTCTGGAAAGATTACTTTTGCAGAAACCCTACGTTTCCACCTAATGTATTTTGCAGAAGATTTAGAATGCGGAGAGAATTGTTCAACCGTATTTCGGGAGATGTCGTATCAGTAAATAATTATTTTGTTCAGAAAAAAGATGTTGTTGGGATTCCTGGACTAACCCCTCATCATAAAGTTACAACAACAATACGAATGTTAGCTTATGAATGTGCGGCCGATGCAATAGATGAGTACTTACGCATTGGAGAAACCACTGTTTTAGAAACAACTCGTAGGTTTTGTAAGACGATTGTGCATTTGTATGAGAAAGAATAATTGCGCACACCAACTGAGCGTGATGTTGAACTGCTGCTTAATGAGAACAAGGATCGGGGATTTCCAGGGATGCTGGGTAGTGTAGATTGCATGCATTGGAAATGGGATAAATGCCCATCGGTGGATTAAGGGGATTACACTGCGTACAAATGGAGTGAAAGTATTGTGTTGGAGGCAGTGGTGTCATATGATCTCTGGTTTTGGCATGCATTTTTTGGTATGCCTGGTTCTAACAATGATATTAATGTGGTGAACCGTTCTTATTTTTTTGAAAAGCTTATCAACGGGAAAGCACCCCCAGTGAACTTTGTTGTAAACATATATCAATATGATATGGGATATTATCTTGGGATGGAATATACCCAGAGATTGCTACTATTGTGATGTCTATTAAACATCCAGATTCCCTGAAAAACATAAATTTTCAGCAATGCAAGAGGGTTGCCGAAAAGATGTACAGCGAGGCTTTGGTGTACTGCAAAATCAATTTGCCATCGTCAAGCAACCTGCAATAATGTGGAATCCAGACGTACTTGCATATATCATGAAAACTGTTATCATTTTATATAATATGATAGTGGAGGATGAGCGTTTACCCGGTGATTGGCCACATGAATATGATCAACGCCGCAACCATGCACCGATAAATATTTCGAGACAACATACTGTTAAACTTTCGAGAATGAGAGTTGAGCAACGCCGACGTGCAGTACAAAACAAAAATACGCATATTCGTTTACGAAATGACTTGATCGAACACTTATGGTCAGATTTTGTTGAGGAATAACAATTTCTAAATCTTGCGGATAGGTTTTGTGGGTATATCTCTTGTAAACCCGCCCGAGACACCACTCGGCCGCTAGGGGAACCTAGGGGTTTAAAGGCTTGTTGCACTTAGATAAATCTTGCAGATAGGTTTTGTGGTTATATCTCTTGTAAACCCGCCCGAGACACCACCCGGCCGCTAGGGGCACCTAGGGGTTTAAAGGCTTCCTGCACATGCTAAGTGCAGCCGCGATGCCTGTGAAAGTGAGTTTAAGTCTACTTTTTAGCTCTTGTATTATCAATATGATTACTACGTTGTAATGAATAAATTAATGGAAGTATCATAAATAACCAATATCACTTATTCAGAACAACAATACCATGGTTCAGTAGATGTTAAGATATCTCATTTTCGCAGGAGTCGCGGTTGCACTAAGCACGTGCAACAAGCCTTTAAACCATTAGGTGGCCCCAATAGACGAGTTATGTCTCGTGAGAGTTTACAAAGAGATATACCCACAAAACCTATAATCAAACCTTCAACGAGTGGTATGACACCCTGGATGACGATCTAAACATCTTCGAAGAACAATCAACACAAAAGGGTTGTATTTTTCCATCTCCCTTAGGATCTCGAAATGAGGTTGTTGCCTGAAATATGAACATTTTCATCTTCTTCATTCTTCTAGAGATCTGGCAACAACTTCGTCATCAGTTTCATTCTTAATTCTTCTTTCATTCACCTTGGCAGTTAAAGTTGAAAATTGTATTACTGCCCTACCTATTTCCTGAAATCGACAAAAAAAGCTTGCTCTGTTCCAGTTATTGGGGTTACCGGTTTCATTATAGAAGTTAACATGGATATGTTCTAACCATTCCATGCTCATTGAACTATTCATCCGACGTTCATGACCCCTTGCTGGATAATATAATACTATGTTTCGACAAACAGATAAATCTTCCTATATGGTAAAATTCTCTGCATTAATACTAAAATTTTCGTAATCCATAATTATGAAAAGGAGAGATAAAAATAATCTTTGTATTAGGTTATTTGAAATGTGGAAGGTGTGGTTTCCAAATGGGAACGAAAGGGTATATATAGGGCCAATTTTGAATGAAAATAATTTTCCAATATTCAATAAAAGATTAAAGCATGATATTTTAAGAATTGACGACTTCGTTATGTTCCATCCTAGTGGGTAATTAATAATAGTTTGTACTCATCAGACGAAGATATAAATTCATTTATAGGTATATCAAAATATAGCCAAAATATAGCCGTTACAACGGTAACAAATCTCAACGGTTAGAAGAGTAGGTGCTCGCTTAGAATAACGTCCCACATACAGGCGCTCTCTTAGGCGCACGCCCACAACAGGCGTTGTAATAGATAAACGCCCAATACAGGCGTTAATCTAGTCGAACGCCTGATTAACAGGCGTGCTTCTGGCGTTACGCCCGGTTGGACGTGCTCTTGGATGAACGCCTGATGGGGCGGAGTTCTGGTTCACGCATGACAAATGAAATGCACGTCTAGTTAAACGCCTGGAGCCAGACGGAGAGCCAGCGTCACGCCTGGCACGAAACGCACGGTTAGGTTAACGCTCCACTATAATTGGTTTGGTCTAGTTCTGGGATTATTTTTTATTCCAAACAGTAAAAAATTCGGACCAAAACCCAAATTTAATCGCCCACTGTGGTTGAATTTGAACGGAACAAAAACCAAATTTGGGTTTTGTCCATGATTTAGTCCCATCAATATGGGTGCTCTTAGACTTTAGAAACTAGTTTCTAGGAGCTGGTTACGAAGAAGGTATTGAGAAGTATTAAAATGTTTTAAGGTACTGAAATGTTGGAGAAGAAATCGAGTTATTGATGTTAGAAAAAAAAAAGGTTACAGAGTTGTTAAGAAACGTATTTAGTAATATGAAGGATAAGAATTTAGAAACATGAGTATTAGATGAGTTACCTAAGGTGTTGTTGATACACCAAACAGAAGATGTCACTTTTATTCACAAGCTAGACACTTCAAGCAATACATGCCAAAGCTGAGCACACCTGCAAAGGTATTCTTCTCAGTTTCCAGAACCATCTTCTCAATATGCTAAAGGTGATGGTAATATTCTTCTTCTTGTCCTCAGCAAAAACATTATGGCATCAACATCGAAGAAGACAGTGAGTTGGGGGGGCACCACATGGTGCTTGGAGAAATACCGGATAGTTCAAATTCACCCAAACGAGATGTTATCTCTGGTCCTGGTTCTCTCACCCTCGGATCCTTGGGGTTTGTTTTCAGAGAGTACGTAGAGAAGACCTGCTCCTTGGTCAGGACATCTTATGGATCCAGCAACAAGTACAACACTGTGGACAGTTCTCTTGTCCATCTTGGCATCTCTTAAACAGTTCCCTACTGGCTCCATGTTCAACTCTTCAAATATAGCACGAGTGATGGTACTAGTAGAGTAGAAGTCAATACCCTCAAACAAACAAATTCAAGATGAGTGTTTCCAGCACCGAAACACCACCTAAAGAACCTCAATTACTGATTATAGCCAACAAAAAAAGTTTAGAGGAAACTGAATGTAGAAACCTGAATAACAAAGACTTGCAAAAGAGATAACCAAACCAAGAAGTTTATAGGACAGGACTAAATTGTCTAAAGTCAAACGAAATAGGGACTAAACATTAATTCCTACTTATTATAAACCATTAGACTGAATCCTTTACAACCGTTGAGTCGAGTTTGTTCTTCCCCTTCACTTCAGACAACAAGCACCACCGCCTTCAAGTTCACCACCACTTGGTATGATTCTTCTCAAGATCAGAAATTAAGTAATGAACTTGGGGAAAAGTTGAAAGAAAAGATGAAATCAAGAACTGGAGAAAAGTAATTTTTATTAATCTTGCCAATCTGTTACAAATGATTCACCGAGTTCTTATACTCGGTTTCTACTCTTAAGCTACTAATCCTAACAAAATTAAGCTAATGACTAATGTGAGACTAACACGTGTCTCAATTAAGCTAATTAACAACTACCAATACTATCTACCACCCCCTTATTGACTCCTGACCACCAGCATTGCTTGGGCACCCCTCTGGCTAACCTTCAGCATCATAACAATACTCCCTTCTAAAAAAATTCCTTGTCCTCAAGGATTTTAGCATGGAGAACACTGATTGAATGCTGGGAACTGTTGGCGGAGAGTGCAGGAATCCTCCCAAGTTGCACTCTCTTCATTCTGGCCCCTCCACTGAGTCAAAACTTTCTTGCGCACAGTCCTGATACCCTCCTCATTTCTTTGGAATACCAATTTACTACCCAAAGCTTTGAGTGGTTCATGCTGTTGTTGAGTATCTGACAAGGGAAGTTGTTGGCTGGTCTGAACTGTTCCTCCCAACTGTCTTTTGAGACAACTAACATGAAATACTGGGTGTAGCTTACTATTTGATGGTAAAAGTAATTTGTAGGATACTAATAGGGACCAAAAAAACTTTGGCAAAAAAAGTAATTTGTAGGATACTAATAGGGACCAAAAAACTTTGACAAGGGAAGTTGCTTCCCTACTATTTGATGTCACTCTTCATTCTAATCCAATAAAATGACCTTTTCACTCTTTGAGTAGTCCTAAGCACTCCATTATGCCCAGAAACTGGACTAGCATGTATTTCCTCCAGAATCTCCTTCCTCCACTCAGAAGTGGGACTCAGAACTATTCTATCCTTATATCTCAATAAACCATTCATATAACTATAATTTTTGGAGGGAAATGTACCTGATGACATATATGTCTTCACAATATCCAGGATGTAAGCTTCCTTCTCCAAATGACTGCGCAATTCATCCAACCAACTGTGATAAGGATAAGAAAGAGCCAATAATTCAGGAGAAGAATCAATTGAACACCTCCTAGACAATGCATCTGAAGCTTTGTTGTCACTACCTTTCTTGTATATGATTTCATAATCATAACCCATCAGTTTACCCACCCATTTCCTCTGGAAGGATGTGTTAGCTTTCGGACTTAGGAAGTATTTCAAGCTGTTATGATCTGTCTGTATAACAAAATGCTTCCCTTGCAAGTAATGCTCCCATTTTTTAATAGCATGCACAATTGCCAATAGTTCTTTTTCATAAACTGATAGAGCTGCATTCTTAACTCCTAAATATTGGCTAAAGAAGGATATTGGTCTTTGGTCCTGTTGTAGAACTGCACCTATCCCATTATCTGAAGCATCACACTCAATCACAAATGGTCTTGAAGAGCCAGCACTTGTGGACTGACCATAATTTGCTTCAATTGTGTGAATGCTTCTTTGGCTGCTGGAGTCCACAGAAAATTATTCTTTTTGGTAAGGTCAAACAGAGGTTGGCATATCTTGCCATACCCTGGAATATATTTCCTGTAATATCCAGTAAGACCCAGGAACCCTCTCAATTGCTTAAGAGTAGTGGGAAGTGGCCAATCCTGCACCACTCTTAGCTTCTCTGGATCGAGCTACCCCCTTTTGAGACACAATATGGCCTAAGTACTGAATTTCCCTTACTCCAAATTCACATTTAGATTTCTTCAAAAATAGTTGTTGAGAGTTCAACACATTAAAAGCTAGTTTGAGGTGTGCCAAATGTTCATCCCAGCTCTTGTTGTAAATTAAAATGTCATCAAAGAAGATTAAGATAAATTTCCTCAAATAAGGCTTGAATATCTTGTTCATCAAACTCTGGAAGGTGGCAGGAGCATTAGTGGGTCCAAATGGCATCACTAAGAACTCATATATCCCTTCATGAGTTCTAAGACCTGTCTTATGCACATCATCTAGAGACATCCTTATTTGATGATAGCCAGACCTTAAATCCAACTTAGAAAAGACTCTGGCTCCAAAGAGCTCATCCAGTAAATCATCAATTAGTGGAATAGGGTAGTTATTTATGATAGTCTTGCTATTAAGGTCTCTATAATCCATGCACATTCTCCAGGAGCCATCCTTCTTCTTAACCAAAAGGACTGGAGAAGCAAATGGACTTTGGCTTGTTCTAATAAAGCCTGAACCCTAGAGATCCTTCACTGCTTCTTCAATCTCTAACTTTTGCAAGGGTCCATACCTATAAGGTTTCTTATTCACTGGTTTGGAGCCTGGTAAAAGAGGAATGCTATGATCACATGTCCTAGCAGGGGGTAAAGTCTTAGGAACTGAGAACAAATTCTCATTTTCTTGCATTAACTGGAGGAGTTCCATAAGTTCCTGAGAAGTTAAATGTGTGAAACTGTTGTTGTTGTTCTTTTCTTCTAGAGAATGGATGACATAGACAAACTTAGTTATTTCCAGCATCTTCTCTATTTGTTTCACTGTAGCCATTTCAGTATATGGAGTTGGTGCCTGCATTTGCTCCAGTATGTACATATGTCCATGCAATTGGAACTCCAGAGTTAAGTTGATGAAGTCCCAAGTAAGCTTACCCAAAGTGGATAGCCATTGAACCCCCAAAACAACATCACAACCTCCCAATGGAAGGACTTGCAAATCAACCTTCTCCTTATATTTTCCCAATTCAAGTGGTAATCCCTTGAATAATCCTCCACCTTTGATGGTACTTCCATCAGCAACCATTACCTTCACAGAATTCTCACAACGTGGTGTCCAATTCAACTTTTTAATAAGCCTGGAGTCCACAAAGTTGTGAGTACTGCCAGAATCCAAAAGAACTTTTACCTCTACTCCTTTAAGTCTTCCACTAACCTTCATAGTCTTAGTTGTAAGTTGTTGTTCAGCTCCAAACATGGCACATTCACTTAGTTGAATGGAAGATATAAAAGCATCCTCAGTAGTATTATGTTCCAACTCCACATTTTCTTCTTTTGGCACATCCTCAACCAAATCAAGAACTAATGCCTGAGTCTGGCCAAATTTAGATGATCTTTCCTTACATGTATGTCCCTTGAACCACTTCCCATTGCAATAGTAACACAGATTATTCAATGTTCTATCTGTAACTGTAGAAGGAGAAATTTTCTTGTATTCAATTCTAGGTAAGGTCTTTGCTGGATCTGTATGTGTTGAAGGTTGGAACTGATTGTTCATCCTATTTTGTGTTCTTGGATTATATGTATTTAAGGCTTTGATTTTTATATCTAATTGTGCACCCTATGAGATAGCATCATGTACTGTTTCAGGTTTTAGCAGTTGGACATCAAATTTCAGTTCATCCTTGAGGCCTCCAATGAAACAACTCTTGAGAGCTTCTTGAGAAATGCCAGTAGTTCTTATTGCAAATTTGCGGAAAGAAGAGACATAGTCAGAGTAGTTACCTGTCTGCCTTAATTTGAACAAGGAAGAAGTAAAATCCACATAGTCAGCAGGGCAAAACTCTTTACAGAGATCTACCACAAATGTTTCCCATGTTGGATTCAAGTTATCATATCCCTGCCAAATAAATCATTGTAGAGCTTCCCCTTCCAATTGAAATGAAGCTGTGACAACCTTCTGAGCCACAGGTACTTCATAAAATCTAAAGTATTGCTCTACTTTGTAGATCCAAAGCATTGGATCATCACCCTTGTTGAATTTTGGTAAATCCACTCTAGGTTGATTCAAGATTCTTCCAGATGCATTATTGTTCATTCTCTGGTAGTGATTTCCTCCTGCATCTGTGCTTTCTACTCCTTCTGGCTGTGAGAGATTCTCACATCTGTTTTGATTGTTTCCAATGTTAACTCTCATTTCCTGCATGAATTTGTTCATCTGTGTGCTCATGTTGTTGATTTGATCAGAAAAGTCATCCATTCTATGAGTAAGACCATCCATCATGTTTGTAACAGCATTGAGTCCAAGAGATAAACCAGAGATGCGTTCATTGACACTGGAAACTTCATTTGTGAATATATTGTTCCTCTCTTCCAGATTGGAAATCCTAGATGCATGATTCGTCATGATTTCAAGCAATTTGTTAACAATTTGATGTTGTATTTGTCTGCTCAAGATCTATGAGCTCTGATACCAATTGGTATGATCCTTCTCAAGATCAGAAATTAAGTAATAAACTTGGGGAAAAGTTGGAAGAAAAGATGAAATCAAGAACTGGAGAAAAGTAATTTTTATTAATCTTGCCAATCTGTTACAAATGATTCACTGAGTTCTTATATTTGGTTTCTACTCTTAAGCTACTAATCCTAACAAAATTAAACTAATGACTAATGTGAGACTAACACGTGTCTCAATTAAGCTAATTAACAACTACCAATACTATCTACACCCCCTTATTGACTCCTGACCACCAGCATTGCTTGGGCACCCCTCTGGCTAACCTTCAGCATCATAACACCACTACCCTCTATTCTCCACCACCACCACCGTTCCAGCGATCAGCACCACCTTCTCCTTCTTATTCAACCTCTGCTACCTCTAAGTCTAACAGCAACATAGAGTTTATTTGGGAATCAATTTGTTGTAAGTTTTGATCAAAATTAATGCGTAGCTGGAGAAATTAGTGATTAATACTGTATTACTTAACTAGGTCTGAATCGTTCTTCAATGTTCTTTTAATCTTCAAGTTTCACAAATATGAAACCTAGGGTTTCAAAATTTTGGGGTTTCCAAAATCTGTGTTAATACATGGCAATCGAGACTCTGATATGAATAGGTTTTAGGTTTAAGTTGAGTTATGTTAAGTTTTAGTACAAAACCGTCACATCCACCACCACACGATCACACCACCAGCAGCACCTTCTTCTTCTTCTAGTTTTATAATCATCACTGTCTATACTTAAAGGATAAAGGTAGATTGGAAGTACTAAAACCACCCTGTAAAGATTTATTTTTATTAGTACAACTGGTTCTCTTGAAATCCACAATTGTTAGGGTAAATGTGTTAACTCATTGATTGAATCTTAGTTTTGGTATCATATTCATATTATTTCAGCATTTATAAAATGTTGTACTTAGATTCTGGTTATATAGAGATTTTAATTTTATTATTGTGATGCTGCAACTTGCTTTACGGTTCTTATGTAGAAATGTTTGATTAGAATGACTAGAGTTTTCTGATTTGATATATGTGAATGACTAGAATATTATACTTAGATTAAAGTGGAAGCTATATGGAAACAGTATACTGCATTGTCCATATATGTTGTTGTAATCATTAACTATCGACAACCAGTTTCTTATAGCTAAGGAAGTAATTGAAATGGTTGCATAATTAAAATTATCGACAGCCAGTTTCTGTAGTTGTTTAAAAATGTCTAGTGCAACTGCAATATCTATAAATGCTTTAATTACTGATTTACTAATTGGTGTGTTACTAATACTTGGCATGTCTTTGTCTGATGCAGGTTACTGATAGGAAGAAGGGGGAAAGGTTGAATTCTTGAATTTGGATTAGGGATTTGTTTCTGTGTTATGCTGTGTTTGATAAGTTTTAGGTATTTGTTTATGGCAGGTTGTAGCAGAATATTGAAACTGTTATCTGATTTTTCTCAAAGAATCGAATATGCAGGTGAGCTTTGATTCTCTTCTTTAGCTAGACTATTATAGTATTGTTCGAACTAAGTATGATATTTTACTCTAAGATTGTACTACATCCGTCCCACAAAAAGTGGGTCTTTCACTTTTCTAATTTTGGCAAAAATGAAAAACTGATAGACCCACTTTTTGTGGTACAGAGGGAGTAGCCACCCCCAATCCTTACTGTAATAATAGATCATCATTTACTTGATGATAAAATTCATCATATTTTTCTTTGTTTCTTATGATGTTTCTTCTTTGTTCTGAATTCTGTCTTAAACCTAACTTTGCTTCGAGTTGGAAAGATGAAGAAAGATTAGAAAAGAAAAGACTGTTGGGATATTTAAATTAAACTCAAACTAGTTACTTGGGTATCTTTAATGTGTTAGTAGTATTCTCACATCTATTTGTTGCTTCCCTTTGTATTGAGTTGTTAGCAAGAAATGTTCTGTTACTGAATGGGTCGACCACTACTAAGTTACTGGGAAGCTTGAGTTCTTGATTAGTTGTCTTTGTGCGTGTCATTGAGTCTTCTATATGTTTGTCTACTGTTAAGTGATTTTCACCTATGTATTGGTGGTGTTATTAATGTCTTACACTTGTAATCCAAGTGATGTGTATCAGTGTAGTATTGTGGTTGTCTGTGAATTTAGTTTTAATCCTCCCCACCCTTTCTTGATTCATGAAATTCCAACAGAGTCAAGATAATAGACCTTAAAACTTGTTGACCTTGGAATTCCTCAGTTGCTTCTCTAATCTATGACTTACTTAAACACTGCAAGCTTGTAGATTATATAGATATATGAGTGTTAAAGCTCTGAAGCGAAGTTACCACTTAGCAGAGTCCTGTGTTTTTAATAAACAGTCGCTACCCCCTGGTATGTGCCGCTTTCCTAATTCATAGGAGAGCACCCCTTCTCCCGAAGTTACAGGGCCAGCGAAAAATATTTTTGAAAGTGTTATTATGTTATGTGCATGCAGATGGGTTAAGTATGTAAAAGTGTAGAGCATCCAAAACAAGAATACTTGGAATTCTATCAATTTTTTTTTTTTTGTATATTTCTAATTTTTATACTCTGATGTTGTGGTTATTATACATTGATCACTGCAGAGATTGTACATCCTCTCCCTGTCTTATTCTCTTATTGATCAACGTTTTCTTGTTTATTTGGTCCAGGCGAGCGATAGGTTCAACATCAATTCCCAGCTTGAGCATCTTCAAGCCAAGTATGTTGGAACAGGCCATGCTGATTTGAACAGATTGTAAGTTCCAAACTTCCTCGAAAGTGTATTAATAGCTCTTTATGTTATGTGCTTACATAACATGCCTAGATTTTTACTGCAAATGAAGATGAAATTGATGTAGAAATGGTATTTGGTATCATTAGAGGGACGCCGGACCTCCGGTATCATTAAAGGGACACCAAGACCTCTCTGTTAGAAATACTAACAATGGTTTTACGAATAATTCTCTGATACGTTCATTTCATCATATAGCATATTTATACATAGAATATCTTACAATACCTACAAACTAGGAATGGAACAACTGACCCAACCGTACAAACTTATCCATTCTAACTTCTACTGAAATAATACCCTAAACCAAATGCACACAAACTAGACACACATAGTTGTTACGTCCTCCTACAAGAGATCTTGTCACACGTCTTGCATCTAATGAGAAATCCAATTGTAACTGCTGATTCTTCCTTGGCTTACCTATCTTCCTGTTAATGAGAGAATTCAATAAGAAATATCAAAGATTTGAATACAAGAGGTAATTGAACTAAACCAGTATTCTTCGAGGGAAAACCTTAAACCTCCATAACATCAACAAATTGTCGAAGTGATACTTTCATAACATAACTGACTTCATAGTTCAGTTTTACATATATAGAACTGTAAAAGAAACTGCTGTTAATTAATAGGATCCTTTAACATATGATTAGACTTAGTAAAACAAAGCAATAACTACCTGACCCATACTGCTACACAAATATAAATACTACAATAGCTATTTAGCAAACATCTTATGTGTACAATTAAGCACATAACACTTTATATAAGACTTATTTATCTCCTGTTAACGGTTCTCCCTTTTGTTTTGTTTTTCTTAGTGAATGGGCAGTGAACATCCAGCGTGATAGTTATGCATCTTACGTAGGTCATTACCCCATTTTGTCTTATTTCGCCATTGCGGAGAATGAATCGATTGGAAGAGAGCGTTACAACTTTATGCAGGTATTTACATAGTGTTTGATGTTATCTTGTCTTATAATTTTTTTAGTCTCTCCTTATGTTTCAATTTGTTGATTGACGGGATTCAGTATTAGTTAAATATGACTGATGCACACCTTTTCTTCTTTTGCTACTATCCATCTTAATTTTAATGTCTACTCTATTTTACCAGTTTCATCTGTCAATTGTTGAAACATCATATACATTAATTATTCTTTATGTTACGTGTGCATGCTATAGTTTTACTTGACCGATGGAGAGCTGCATAATCAACTGGCAAGAAAAACTTTCTCTAGCTCTCTGTCTTTAATATCAAGAATGAGTTTTATTCCTAGCTGTAGTGCTAGCATATGTAGGAAACTGGTGGATAACACCTGTGGACTTGTCAATGAGCTTTCTTATTTTTCTTATTGACCATCTTCAAATAAGTGTATGTTTCATTGATTTGTCTGGGAGCGATTACTGTTTGTCCGTGCAATCTAAGCTTTTATTTAACCTTTGTAATGGTTCATTTCGAGTACAACCAACTTACATTAAGTTAACTAATGTCAGAAGACCAAGTCTGGTTAGTCTTGGCTGAGTATTCTTAACCACAAACTGGTGTTCAAGGTTTTTGAGTTTCCATTTGAGTTATTCATCATCGCTGAGTACAATCTCGTGGAGAATTTATTTTGAGTTATCTTTGAACTATGTGTTTGAGCTATCTTTTATAAGGAAAAGTCGCTGTTTGTTTACTCCTCTTTTTGTTAGTACAGCTGTTATTATGACTAACACTCTTGTATTAAAATTTCTGCAGAAAATGCTGCTGCCCTGCGGTCTCCCCCCAGAACGAGAAGAAGATTAAGAAGTGTCTTTACTGGTGTTGAGATTTTAAAAAAATCAGCTTATTCCCACCCTTACAATGCCCACCTGCATATGTTTTAGACCATTTCATTGACTGTGTCTGTTGAGTGGATCTATTTCATCTTCAAGGTGTGTATCAGGGTGCATAACGTAACTCTTATTCCCTTTAATAACGGATTTTTGATGGGATGTGCTAGCTCTTTTTGCTAGCCATTGATGAGAGGAGGGATTTGTTAGACTTTGGGATTCTAACTGCTATAATGTCAATTCAATTTTAGTAAAAAATCCTCAATTGGGGAGTACTCCCATAAATTAGGGGATACTCAAAATAACAAAAATCGATATGAAATAATTTGAAAAAAAAATTTATCCAAATAATTTTGGCATTGACTAAATTAATTTTGAGTATCCCCTAAATGTTAGTATCCCTTAAGTGTTAATTTTGAGTATCCCTATATTCATATTTTGTCTTCTTTATTTTGTGTTAATTATTTTTTTTTAAAAGAAGAAATTTTTTGGAGATTTGAATGATATAAGAGATTCTAGTGATTTGATATTGGTGAATCTTCATCTCACCAAATAGAAGGTGCTTACATTGATTTTATTGACTCCTAATTGTAACCTTTTGTGGAGAATCAAGTTTTCATCCATGAAAACCCCTAAATCAAACCCCTAATAAAACCCTAACCCCAAATGGAACCCTAAGCCAAACTTCAAATGAAAGAACAAGTGTAGAGCCACACAAGGAACAAGGAAAATAAAGAAAATAATGATACAAGTGCTCCAAATAATCAGGTATTGGAGTGTTAGATATGATTTATGGGATTTATGTGATAAAAGTCGGCATTGTCGAAAAATTAAAGCAATGCCAACTTTTTTCTGAGTGTTGGCAACAATGTCGACTATTCAACAGTTGGCATTGATTTTTTTTCCGTCAATGCCGATTTTTAAATCGATATTGCCTTGAACACAATGCATTGTAGACTGTTAATGGAGTCAGCATTGTTTTGTGTTCAAGACAATGTCGATTTACCTTGAGTCGGTATTGTTTTTATTTTTTGGCAATATCGACTTCATGCTATATTTAACTTTTTTTTTTCATTTTTTGTTAGATCGTACTTCACCCTTGGCCTGTGGGACAGTTGGATTCAGATACTTCAGATAAGCTGATTTGGAATTCAGAAGTAAAGATGAGGCAATTAATTGGGCTAAAAAAGCGTCTGTGAAGAATAAGTGTGGGTTAGTGAGAAACCATCCAAGCAAAAATAGTTGGTTTGGAATGACTTGCGAGAGAGCTGGGTCGTATACTAGGAACAACCATAAGCGAAAAGATTATGTATATGAAAAGAAGACTAATAGGGTATACAAGATTATTTCGAGGAAGGTTGGATGCCCCTTCAAGCTTGTGTTCAATTTGAAGGGAAATGTATGGAAGATGAAAGTGTGGAACGGTCGCCATAACCATCCGGATCCAGAGTCTTTTGTTGGGCACTCCTTAATTGCGAAGCTAAAACCTCATGAATTCGAGGAAGTAAAGAGATTGAATGTTACACGCACCGCACCAAGTCAAATGCTTACCGGCATCAAGGCGAAGGATAAAACTAATGTGTCTCCCTTAAGTACAATTTATAGTACACAAGCAACTATAAGAAGGGAACGTTGGCAAGGTAGGTCGATTATGCAAGAGTTTCTAAAGTTAGCTTCTGATCACAACTACACACACAAAGAAAAAATTGGGCCAGAAGGTAATGTTCTTCAAATATTCATTGTACATCTGTTGATGGTGCAATTGGCTCAATCATTCTTTCCGGTTCTTATGACGGATTGCACTTACAAGACAAGCAAATATCATATGTCGTTGTTCAACATCGTGGGTCATACATCGGACAAGGTAGCATTCACGTTAGCTTGGTGTTTTATGAGAAACGAAAATGATTACAATTATATTTGGACATTACAACAATTGAAGTTACTTTACCGGGGAAATGATCTTCCAAAGGTAATAATAACCGATAAGGATGACGCATTAATGACCTTTATTTCCGACGTTTTCCGGATGCACAAAATTTCCTTTGTACATTCCACATAGTGAACAACGTGAAGAAAAATTGTCATGCGGTTATTGAACCTCAAAAGGTGGATATGAAGAAGTCAAAGAAACAAGCTCTTGAGGAAGAAGTTCACATAAGCCAACTATCGCCACAACAACAAGAAGAAGCTAGAAAAAATATTCAAGAGGAGGTGGACGAAGAACACAAAGAAAATCATGAACGTTGGTTGAGTTTTCTAGGAGATTGGGAATCCGTGGTTTGGTCTATCACCGAGACTAGATATGAAGATAATTTAAAGAAGTTTATTGCTCGGTGGAATGATAAGTAACCAAGCGTGATCTCTTATGTATGAACAATTGGTTGGATCCATACAAAGAAAAATTTGTGCGGGCATGGCAGTTCGATATAAACACTATGGAAATGAAGCCACTAGTATTAAGGAGTCCGCTCACAACCTCTTGAATAAACTCATTGATTCCAATCAAGGAAATATTGTTACGGTGACAAAGGAAATGGAACAATATTTCAAGAATGATATTGATAGAATTAACAAAGCTTTCCAAAAAATCTCAATGAAGAGAATGACGACATATTTGGAAGATGAAAAGTTGCTTCACGGAACATGGTATAATGTCTCACATTGGGCCATATCGTATATGATGAAAGAATTAAAGTGGAAGAGAGACCATGACCAACATGATCATGTGTATGTTTGTCCTTTGATGTCGTCTTTGGGACTTCCGTGTCATCATATGCTTGTGAAGTATAAAGAGGTGATACCTATAGAGGATATCGATCCGTTTTGGAAACAACTCTCTTTTACCCCTCCTCCTACGGAAGTTGTCGGAGAATCACCATGGGAGACTAATGAAGCCATAAAATTCTTCAACACTTACTCACGTGGAACTCGGCTACTCGATAAATTTTGTTAAGCCAACTAAGGCTTATTTCTCGCCCATGGACATATGACTTGGGTGAACCAATAAAAGGAAAGACCAGCGGTAGACCTCCAACCAACTTGCCAAGGACAAAAGAAAGAAAGATCTTGAAAAAAGTAAGTGAACGTGAAGAGAGCAAGAAAAGAGATCCATATGCTTTTGATATTTCCGAAGGGAGATATGATGAAGCCCCGGCTCCAAAGAAAAGAGGAAGGTCGAAGAATAAAGTTTCTACATTAACACCACAAGAAGAAGTATATGAGAATTCATTACATCAACACCACAAGAAGAAGTTAAGAATACACAAGTTATTCCCGATGTTGGTTCACAAACCAAGAACGAAGTTAGTACATCCACACCACAAGAAAAAGAAGATGAGGATTCACAAGTTATTGCAACGTTGGTTCACAACCGGTTCCAAAGAAAAGAGGAAGGCCGAAGAAGGAACCTTATACATCAAGTGAAATACTGATTCCAAATAAGAGAGGAAGTATAAGTATGTCGAAGTTGGACTCCTAGTGTATGCAGAAGATGGGTTGGAGATACTTAGGTTAAATTGTGGTGACCGGAAAACCCCTAGGGATCCAAAAACACGTCGGACGGATCGAACTTATCATACTAAAATAGAAGGGTATATAAGTCAACTTCCCGAGATCATTCGTGAATATGTAATATATACGGATGATGTCGATGGAGATGGAAATTGTGGCTTTCATGCTGCGACCGAGCAATTAGGATACTTGGGTTTGGCGGATAATGAAGGGTTGACACAATGCTAATATGCTAGAAAGAGTATGGCCAAAAAACTTATCGAAAAAAAGAGCTTCTATGAAGTAACAGTCAACAATGAAAAAGAGTTTAACAAATTGCATGCTCGTGTGCTTGGGCCTAAGGAGCCGATGAACTTCCTTCCTACGGAATATTGGATGAAAATGCTGGTATATGGGCATCTACTAGCGGATACATTTAATTGTGTTGTTCGTTGTTTTAACCTTAATGTCTCAACAACTTTTACACCCAAATGGAAAAAGCCGGAAGGATCTCTTAAGAAAAGAAGGATTGATTTAGTGTTGGTGAACGAGAATCATTTCATCATTCTCAAATTAAAAAAAATCCATTATCACCGGTTTGTGCAATGACTAAAAACAAGGACGTAGTTCCCAATCAGTCGAAGGAATGGATGGAGTTATGCGAGGAGAATCACCAACTTTGGGAAGCTATGGATCTATCAATTCCCCTAGAGAAGACGACAACAATTGAATTTGTTGAAATATATGAGAAATGAGATTTTCTGCAATTCACTTGGTTGTATTTTAAACTTTGAATCATAATCAATAAAATATCTTTTTGGAATTCACTTGGTTGTAATGAGAATCTTGTACTTTTTAAGAACATCGAAATTTAAACAAACACATGAACAAACACCTTGTTAACATCAATTTAAAGAATAATTTATACCAAAGAACGTTCATACATAAAAACAAACACCTTGCTAACATCCCATACGAGTTACCGAAAACTTATTAAGAATTACGTAATGATCTCCGTAAGCAAAATTGGTTATTTTATATCTTCTACATTCCTCCCGAGCTTGAAATAAAAAATCATCATTTGTCTCACCTCTAATTCGATAACGATTAACAACCCGAACCAAAGCTATAAAATCTCCAACTTCTCTTTTTATATCTTGAAATCGACAAAACAATCCGGCGGCATTACAACTATTTGGGTTACCAGAATCATTGCAGAATTTTTCATAGATTTGATGGATGTAACTCATTCTCATTACTCCATTTTGACGTCGTTCCATTCCCTAGCTGGATAACAAGCTACGTAGTTTCGACAAAACGATAAATCTTCATCTATTGTAAACTCTGCAAGATTAATATATGGTTGGGCCATTTTTGAATAATATTTTGAGTCTTCTTTGAAATGGGAATGGGCATATGTGTATCAATATAAGGTGTTGTGCTAGAAGAAAAAATAACGACTACATATTTTTAATTTTCATCAGGAATCGACATTGCCAAGTGCTCAACAAGCAATGTCGATTCTTGATGCAATTTTTGGTCAAGAATCGGTATTGCTTGTTAAGGAATAGGCAATGCCGATTGTTGCTCAAAACAAGGCAGAGATTTTTGAGCAAGAATCGGCATTGCCAGGTGCTCAGTAAGCAATGCCGATTCTTGAAGAGATTTTGGCCAAGTTTTGGTCAAAAATCAGCATTGCTTGTTGAGCACTAGGCATCGCCGATTGTTGCTCAAAACTAGGAAACAATTTTTGAGCAACAATCGGCATTGCCTAGTCCTGAACAAGCAATGCCGATTCTTGATGAAATTTCTGGCCAAGTTTTGGTCAAGAATCAACAATTCTTGTTGAGGACTAGGCAATACCGGTTGTTGCTCAAAACAAGGCATAGATTTTTGAGCAAGAATCGGCATTGCTAAGTGCTCAACAAACAATGCCGATTTTTAATGAAATTTTTGTCCAAGTTTTGGTCAAGAATCGACATTGCTTGTTGAGGACTAGGCAATGTCGATTGTTGGTCAAAACAAGGCAAAGATTTTTACAAATTGGATACAATTTTAATTTAAAAAGCAAACTTTCATACTTAAACCAAAGTACCATAGTTTTACAGAGATCCAAAGTTAAAAAGAACCCACATTGTTCAAAATCTAAAAACAAGTACACATTGTTCGAAAGCTAACAACAATCACAAATTATTCAAAAGCTAACTATTAGAAAGGAAAGATAAAAGGACATCTTCTAGCACCAACGAACATCTTCAATCACTCACGCTTCGCCTTCTTGGCTACACGTTTTCTCTCTTTTTCATTGAACAATTTCGCCGCTTTAGCTTTTTTCATGTTCTGCAGTTTCTTATTCAAAAAACGCATTTCTTCAAGATTCAACACCTCTCTTTTATCCAACTTGCAACTAATCCATTTTGCAACACTACCAAGTCGCTTTCGCTTTTAAACAAATAAAAACTTTATTATACGTATACAAGAACGACAATACATAGTATCAATCAAAAAGAGTAAGCGAAAAACATTAAAAACATCCAAAAACATGAAAAGAAAACGTACCACGGATGAAAATAGATTTCAAAGTGAATTAAGAGATTTGAGAGGAGAAGGAGGAGTAAAAGCGCACGGTCGGTTCCATCATTATTGGCCGAGGAACTTCAACGGACGGCGGGCGTGCCACATAACGATGAGAGTAGCTACGGTCTTCTTTGCTATATTATGGATCGACTTCACGGTCGTTGACTGCAAGCGTCCAAGTACTCCAATTTAGCATACAAAATTGTTCTCTTTCCCTCCAATGCATTGGGATCGGTCTTGGTGTATAAGTTGTGATAGTATTCTTTGAAGTTAAAGAGCACAAATGAATGTCATGTCTAAAAATATGCGGTGCAATCTCTCCCACAACTTTTTTCTTAAATCCAAGTTGTCGCATTACACGCAATGGATCATACATGACATATCCGCTTGTGTGAAACAACGGTCCGTTGTAGAATGTAACATTATCGGGAGTTATAACACTTTGTAAGAGATTTATTTCCA
Source organism: Papaver californicum (assembly GCA_023531435.1). Classification (NCBI taxonomy): domain Eukaryota; kingdom Viridiplantae; phylum Streptophyta; class Magnoliopsida; order Ranunculales; family Papaveraceae; genus Papaver; species Papaver californicum. The sequence goes on along the minus strand of JAJJMC010002728.1, from coordinate 43,882 downwards.
ACTTATAAGGATCAAAGACTACCTTATCAACCGTAATTCGGTCTAAAGCTAATCTTATTTCTAGTAGCTTAGTGTTGTTACCTGCAACTGGACCTTTTTTGAACGAGTATTTGAGGGCTCGAAGCTGATGCGACTGCCAATTTTCATTTTTCTTCCAACAATTTGTTATTTTTGAACAATGTTGGGAAGTGTTCGTACGCCCAAACATATGTCAAAATAAAAAAAAAACAATATGTTTTTACCTTATGTCAAAATCAAAAAATATAATTGCGAGATCGCCAAAATAACAAAAACAATTCCAAATGAATCATTACCTCGGGGAGAGTGAAATTCCCAACAAGTTGCTTAGTTCCTGCCTTGCTAGCCTTCCACATTTGCCCCATCAAGTGTGCAATAACTGCAGTGCCCCATGAGTATTTTACAACATCCTCCAAAGGATGCAACAAGTGCAAGAAGTTTGCATTAACACGTCTTCCACTTGTGTCCGAAAAGATCCTAGTGCCCAACACATATAACAGATATGCAACGATTGTATGACGAATCTCTTCGGTGGTCAAGTTTTGATTGTACTTTGTCCCTCCAAAGGTTTCCTTTAAAAAATAGCCTCAAACTATTGACTGTATACTGACCACTAACATAGAAATTTGTTTTTGAAGTTGCTTCATCCCAACCAAACAACTTATTAGTAAAGAACGTGCAACTGTTTCCAACCTAGGTCCTTGGTGTAATTTCTTTCCAAAAAAACTTTACTGTGCACATCAAGGCCTAGAATTTGATGAGCATCATCCAGGATGAAGGACATATCACCAACCGAGAAATGCATGGTATCAGTTTCACCGTAAAACCTTTCGGCGAAGCAATTCACCATGACAACATCATAATCCACGTAATTGAGGACCACATGTAACAAACCGGATGCTTCCACTATGTCTTTAACACCTTGACATTCATTTTCTAAATACAAAAAAGGCATCGATTGGTGTCTAAAGATATATACTTCATTCTCATGATCCTACAAAACGAAAACGTACAAAAACATAAATGAATGATCATAAAATTTATAATAATACATGAAAAAAGAAGAATAATCTCACATATGTTTTATAGACGATATGAGCCCACAAATATTTGTAGCCGAATAAGAGTTCATGGTTATCGGGTTCACCCTAAAAATGGCCATCGTTGCGATCATGTAGCATTAGGTTTTCAGCGGGTATATGGCACCCTTTTACTTTTGGTGATGTTTTTCCTCTTCTCTTTCTTTTAACTTGCTATTCTTCGGGAATTTGTTGTTCTTCGTGAATTTCTTCTTCGGGTTGAGATCTTTCTAACATCAACTCATCTTCAGTAGGTTCACGAATAGATAGAATACTACGATTCCTTGGGGGTTATCAGCACCTCGGTTGTTAGCCCCTAATCGTTTAGTGCCACCATGACGGTTTGAAAGGGAATGTGGAGTGGCGTCAAGAGCCTTTACTTTCAAAGCTGTAAGTTCATTTGACCCTCTATTGGCTTTATTTTTCGTCCCAAATAATAAGACATAAACATCAAAGCTCATCAATGAGAATGCAACAATATGAGCAACAATATTACTTAAGGTTGAGGATAATGAGTCATAATCAACACAACAAATCTGTCCAACATAATTATATAAGTTCAAAGATGTATTTAAAGTGTTAGCTTATTCAAACAACAATAGGTATTGCTTATTAACCAAAGCGCAATGTCGATTGTTTCAAAAAAATGGCAGAAATATTTAAGCATAAATCGGCATTGCTTATTATCCAAAGCGCAATGTAGATTGTTTCAATAAAGTGGCAGAAAATATTTAAGCAACACTCGGCAATGCTTATTAACCAAAGCGCAATGCCGATTGTTTCAAAAAAAAATGGCAAAAATATTCAAGCAAACGACCGACATTGTTTATTAACCAAAATGCAATGTCGACTGTTATAAAAGTGGCATAAATATTCAAGTTACTTTCGGCATTGAAATCCATCAATATATGCATGCTGACTCCTAACATGATCTAAGTCGGTATTGAATTGAACACCAAGCCAATAACGAAACTAACAGTCGGCATTATGTTCAACTTAACAAGCAATGCCGAAAGTAAAAGTCGGTATTGCATTCAACTGCTTACCAATATCGACTGTTACTCAAGACCCAAATTTTACCCTAATTTTTGAATTAAAACCTAAAAACATTCAATAAAAACACTTCAAAACCAAAATTAAATTGATGGGTACATACCTTTTTACCACCGAAGCCATTTTCCTTAGTGGTTGATCGTCGAAGTTCTCTTCCTCTTCTTGATTTACAATTGAATGCAGTTTTCCTTTAAAAACTTGTTTTGCTTTACTTTCAGAAGCAATTCATGCTCCAAGATCAGGGCATGGCCTATAAAATTGTTTCATTTTAGGCATTTTTATAAAAAAGAATTAATCGGCGAAGAAATTTTTAGAATCGAGGATGAAATAGCGATGAATTGAAGAACTTATGAAAGAAGAGAAGAAGAAGGAGGCGGGTGAAAAAACAAGAAGGGGATACAAATTGTGATAGGTTTTCTCTTTTTCTTTTTATTTTTATTAAGATAAAGAGCAATATGGACATTTTATTATTAGGAAAAATACCCCTTAGCCAAAATCAAATCTCATATAACCGTGAATATCCCCCAATTTACGGAGATATTCTCCAATCGAAGGTTCTTTAGTAAACTACATTTATTATTGCACCACAAATGGACCAGATATAATCCATTAAGCATATTTTTCAAGAAAAAGAAAAAAAAGAAGAAGAAAAAAGATGAATGCACGGATTTTTGCAAGCTAAAAACTAACAATGGATACTACAAAGATGTTCACAACCAAGAAAATGTTTTTCTTTTTTGTGGGTTATGTACTTCTTATTGCTCTTCTTGCATGTAAATGTTTTGTTTTCAATCTTCTCTTTGGAAAGAAAGTTGTTTCCATTGCAATTATATTAGTTTAGATCTTTATTTAAATCCAGGTACGGTAAACATTTCAGGGAGCAGCATGTCATGGGGTTATCTTTCGTCTCGACTTTTTTCCGTGCGGTATTTATCTAGAATTCTTTTATTAGATAAGTAAGCCTTTTCTAATCACGTTTAACACAACTTTAAATAACTACTCAAGATCAAACTTATAAAGAATTTAAAAATAACTTATGAACACTCAAAAACAAGAATGTGCTGACAAGCAGCAGCCATAGCCCATAACAAAACGAGTCAAAAACAATCACGTGATAACTTACAACAATCACGTGCAGATTCATTCATGCTTAAATCGAGTTTCTTCCACCCCAAATTAGAAGTGAAGTCGAGAGAAAGTCTGCCCTAAAACCCTAACCAACCAAAAAAATCTCAGACTCATTCCATTTCAACATCTCTAATTTGTTTAATCCGAGGTTCAGTTTTGTTTCTTCTCGAACGATTCTCACTCAGTAATCTTAATTTCATTTCAGGTAAGATTTTAGCTTAATCTTTTATTCGTATAGTTATTGATTTATTTATTTTTGATAGAATTTGGGGGTTTTATGTATCGAAATAGTTCTAGTAATTTCTCCTTCCTTTTTTTGGATTTGGTACTACTAAGCCATTTCAAAGGCATGATATTTGCCAAGGGGTTCCATTCTATTTCCTCAAATTGAATACTTTAAGTGAACTTAATTACTAGCAGGTTCACAATCAGTAGGTTTTTTGTTTTGATGTTTAGAATGTCTTAGGCACTTGAACAATTTTATGATTAATGTGTTCTGCATCTTAATAGTAGTTTGGGAATGTGAACAGTACAGTAAGCACCTTTGGGAAGGTTTTAGTGTTGATTGAATTTCTCACCATTCTCTTAATGTACACGATGTGGATTATAGGAAAAAGGATTATGGGAATCAGCAGATCATTGGGAAAATTGGTGCGTTTGATCTACCACAAGTCTTATTAGTTTATCCCTGATTCAAAATCCGAAGTCATCATCTCTTGTTGGCATATGTTTCCATGGCTATTAAGTTTTAAATAACCTTCGAATCACTTATAATGTTATGCATATAATCAAATATGGTATGTGCTACTACGTAAATCGGATACCCAGAATCTCAGATTATGCTTTAAAATACCCAGGGCCAGGATATACTCTTATTTGGCACTTCTTATTAAAATGTCGTAGTCAAGGCTTTCTTATTTCGCTAAAGTTAGTGTGTGATTTTATCTTTAGTGAGTGTGCTTGTTTACGTGCATAATTGTGGTTGATGACCTGATGTATAAAATGCAGAGAGCATGTACACTGGTATTCATAGCAGAACACATCTTGGTGCTTTATGCCCTTTTGTATGTAGCACGTGTCAGCAATTTCTGTTATACTCGGAATCTCAGTGTTATTGCTCGAAATTTCAATTCAGAATTCTTAAAGCTAATATATCAGTATGAATCCCAATGCTATTTCTAAGTGTTCCATTAAAAAGTTAAGGTCCAGTATTGGTTTTGGGGTTTTCAGCTTTGTCTTAATCTCTAACTATATGCTATATTTTCACGCATTCATCATAATTTATCCTGTAACAGTTTTGAATTTACTACAATTGTTATACTAAAATCTAAAATGAGAAATAAAAATCAATCATTTACGCATTTTATTCTGTGTTATGCAGCAATTTTTTGGTAGTAGAATGAGTAACTTCAGGTTATTGTTAGCCGAGGCAGCATTAAAAGGGGTTACAGAAGCTCAAGCTCGGATATTTGGTCATGTGCTAAACCCAACAGGATAACCATCTGGTATCAAAATTCTTAGGAAAAAGCTTATTGGTGAGAAGGTGGCTGCATGGTACCCATATGATATTAAGAGGGATGATTCTCTTGTCATGGCTTGTGAAGAAAAAGCGTAATCATCATAACCATCTCTTTACCTAATTAATGTTAATCGATCTTTGAATATTGTTGCTGCTAAAATTCTGTTGCATACATAAATTCTTGTCATTCAGTAGTTGTGCATTCGACTTCCGAGCTGCTAATATTTGGTTATCTGTCAAGGGATATGTAAATATGTCTAATGTCTAAGTTACAAGATTTAAGTTGCTATCTGTTGCGTTCCTTGTTTTAGCGTAAGATATCTTGATAGGAATATATGTTAAAATAGGGTAGAGCTGATAATAATCACCTGTCGAGTGTCTCGAAATCGTCTTATTTTCATTGAGATTGTTGGTTCCAGAATTACAGATTAATAGATTATACAGACAGTTCATCGTTTGTTCTGTTTCTTGCGTGAGTATCATTAATGTATTATATTTCTTATTTTCGGTTCAGCAATGGCTGACAAGCTTTTAATACAAATTTGTGTAGGCGATTATCGAAGCTTGAAATGCAGAAACGACATGGGAAAGCTGCACCTAAGAAAGGTCAAGGAAGACGTGCTCTCAAACGTAACAAGTAGAGGTGATTTGACAAGTGTCTTTTTAACTGCCATTACAGGAGGTTTTAAGTGCGCTAGAATTTGTTTAAATAAGTGTTAAATCCAACAATCTCATTTGTCGTCACGATAACATCATTATTTTATTTATAGCAGATGTATGCAGATAATTTTTGAAACCCTCTCTTTCGTGATAAATGTAAGTTGTTAGCTGTTACAACTTGGCTTAGTTTCACTTTTTCATTGTCGGTAAAACCCAATCATATCAAACAATGCAATGTATTCGTCTCTTTTTTTTTGTCGTCAGGCTTTAACACTAAATATTCCCTTTCTTGCAACTGATTTGAGGAATAAATCTAGGTAAATTAAGATTAGCCAACTTTATGCTTGTGAACATATCGGTCTTGAAACATCTTAGTAGACCTGTTATCAGAACACCATTCTTCATAAACATGTTTTCTGTTACTGAGGAAAAGCGCCATCAAGAATGTCTAGAGACTCTGGAGAGCTGAGATCTAGCTTTTCTCTATTGAGAGTGTGGATAAACCTCAACATTCTGATAAAATTCTAGAAGTCATGCGATAACCCCGCGTCTTTACATGACCCAGATACAGTGCAGTCCATCCATCCCTTGCACAATTAAGGGGAAAAACCTCTCTTAGAGCCAACCAGATTCCCTTTGACTTGTTTCTGTTCAAAAGTGATAGAACAATTGCATGTATGTGGCTTTTCCAATCCTCCATTTCCCTAGCAATTTGCATTCACCTCAACAGATTTATCACTCAAAGATCTGATCAGAAATGGGTTGCTGTTATGAATGGAATTTTGGGTTTGTATGGGAACCCTTACAAATACCCTGGAGGTTACAGAGACAAATACCACACAATGGATCGCACTATGATGTTTCCTCTCATGGTTATAATATGTGGATGTCTTCAGTTTCAGCTCCCCAAAATCTACAAAAGTGGGAACCTCTGCCTATGGGTTCTTAGAATGAAGCTCTGATATTCTGTTTTCTTAGTGATTCTTTGCCGTCTGAGTAAGCCTCGACTGCACTTGAGGTATGTTGCCCCTCTATACAGTTTTTTGTTTTTTTTTTAGCGATAAACTTTTGAATGTTAAGCTAAGGGGCGGATCTTCTGGTGGCTTTGAGAAGGTCTGGGTCTCTAAATCTATTGCAACAACAAACCCTCTTAGAATAAAGTCTACAGAAAACGTATGTTACTATCAAACCCTGATTTTTAATTTCTTACACTGATATATTTAGGGTTTCTGATGCGTTATTATTAGGAATTATGGGGTTAGTTGCTGGGTATTAGATTTGTAAAATTGTTGTAGTTTAGGGACTTGGCTTTAGGCAAAATTAGGGCTTTTTTTTTCCTTCCGAATTGGGGTTTTCTGGGTGTAGCAAATGTTTCCGTTTATGTTATAGACATTATATTGTGCTAATTAGGGGTTTTCTTTTCAAATAGCCATTACTTTATGATTGAATTTCTAGGTTTCGTTATGTTGTTCTGATTGGGGTTTTCTTTTGTTGAAATTGCAGTTGCACGGATTATTTCTAACAGATCTGCTATGGATTTCGGTGACTCTCACTACATGCTAACCGAAGGATGTAAATGTAAGGCTAACACTGTTGTGAGTTCTCCATCTAAGGAAGCTTACAGAAAGCAGTTTGCAGAGGTGTTGAACGTGAATAAAACCAGAATTCTTGCATTCAAGAACAAGCCAGCAAAACCAGTAAGTCATTATTCCCTGAAGTTTCAACAGTTTCACGGACAAAACTAACAAAGCCCCAGAGATCCATTCCTCAAACAGCAGAGAGGGTTTTAGATGCTCCAGAAATTATCGATTATTACTACTTGAACTTGCTCGATTGGGGTAGTGGCAATGTGCTTGCGATAGGTCTTGGATACACTGTTAACTTCTGGGATGCGACTGAGTCATTAACTACTGAACTTATGACCGTTGATGAAGTTACTGGCCTATTTAATGGGCGTCATATAGCAGTTGGGTTGAACAATTCTGAAGTTCAGCTATGGGATTATACATGTAACATACGATTGAGAACACTACGAGGTGGTGATGAATCTCGAGTTGGTGCAGTGTATTGGAACAGTCACATACTATCATCCACTGGTAGAATGGATGGTTTGATTGTCAACAACGATGTATGAATCAGGAACCACATTATAGAAACATACAGAGGACATGATCAAGAAGTGTGTGGATTGAAATGGTCGCCAATGGTTTCACAGGCTGGAAGATTACACTGTTGCAGTTAGCTTGGTACCCTTTACAGGCTAACTTGCTTGCTTCTGGTGGAGGTGCAGCTGATGGAAGTATTAAATTCTGATACACCCACATTGGAGCTTGTATATCCATGAAAATGTAAAAAATTTGTTTCTTTTAAGCTGCTTATGACTTCAGTGCAGTTTTGTGTTTACCATCATTTTCTTGCTTACAATATATAGAAACTTTCTTTTCAGTGCTATGGTTTGAATTCGTATTCTAAACTAATCTTTGGATTAATATTCTCTCTCTGTAAAGGACATGAGAAAAACAAATACAAATTACTGAAGACTAAAGAGGCTTCAACAGCCGAAACCACAGTCAGCTATAGATGAACAAGAGGACATGTCTTTGAAGGAGGCCAAGTTATTGCTCTTTTCTTATATCAAATACTTTGTTAAACTAGAGTTCTTGTAGGTTATAGCAGCAGGAGTTGATAAAATTTAGGCTTGCAAGATTGGCAGGGGCCGCGCGAACGCGTACCCCCTCAGGAACAAATTATGACGTAGACTCTCCCTCAGTGGGGAGATCTTAGGCGAGCGCCCTTCCAAAGTGCAATGGAAGTCACTAACCTAGGCCATGATCCTTCATGATCAACCATAGACCCCGTCCAGGTAAGTATGGTTTCCAGTACAATTTCAAGCTATTCTTATAAGCTTGTTTTCTTTCTGTTCTTTCCTGCATGACCGATGTGGGACTATTATTACCTTCCAATTCATTTATATCTTGCTTTCATTTCGTTTATATCTTGCTTTCATGTGTAGTAGAGAGGTTGGGCCTATAATCTTCTTGCACTATGAATGTCTCTTTGAACAAAATCTGGGTGTGATGGTAAGTATTTTGTAAACATATGATCTGTTATCGTTTTTTGTGAAGATTCCGCAATTTTTCTTTGAAAACAGCTACAGTAAATACTTCAATATATATAAGTTACTATACCATTAACCTGACATGAGAAGGAAGGCATCATTACTATCTCGGGAACAGCTTTCGAGCTTTGAACAGCTTTCGGAACATTTCGGGAACAGCTATCGAGCTGAACTTTGGTGGTGGATCTTACCAAATTTTAATCATTCCAGTACAAGTTCCTTCCCATATCTGTGAACTCGCTTCAGTTCGAACTTTGGTGGTGGATTCTCTTCAAGTGCTGTAGCATGGAGAACATAACTATTACTCTAGCTTACACAATGAAAATATCAGTATTTTTGCGACTGGGAGCCAACATTCTGCTCAAGACTTTTATTAACACAAAACAGATGTTTAGCTGCAGTTGGATTGAGCTTAACTGCAGTTCAAGGATTTCGTCAAGACTTAGCATTTAGCGCTCTAGCTATCTATTTACTGTCATCTTCATTTGAATGAACTTGAACTTCTTCTTTTTTTTACCTAGTTAAGAGAAGCTGGAGAGTCGTACATAAATAAAATGTATTACTAAACATTTGAACTTTCGGCAACATGGTTAAACCTAATTTAAAACATTCTGGGAGATGTACAAGACAAAACTGCAATACCCAATACATTGTGTCAATTAACGCTTTACATTCTGGCTTCCGGATCCTTTCAAATTAAGAGGTATGCTTCAAATTTAAAACAACATTCACATTTCTTTACAGATTTTCCGGAGAGACACCCTGTTATCTGTGAGGGTATTGTAAATGCAACTTGGAGGCATGGCTGTTGCATCTTTTTCATCCGATCATCTCCACATCTTTGGCTTCCTCCGCTAGATCCTCCGAGGAACCCAGGGATGCAACTAGGTCTTCGATTCTAAGGGAAGAATGCCGAGCAGTGTACTGAAACAAGATCTTAGAGTAACTGTCTGTGGAAGCACGTGCACGGTAAGCCTGGTTGGTGTAGTGTAAATCAGCATTGTCAAGTTTTCCATCAACAAAAGACATGCCTCCATCACCAACTGTAAAACGCAGATAATTTCCTGGTTTCAAATGAGAAAACTTATGACTTAAACATCCAAAGACAATGGAAGGATCATCTGATGTAGTAAGACTTCCATCTTCATTCACAACCAAAACCAGCTGTTGATGAGGAGGAGTATGTCCTTTACTATCTGTGTCAATAACATAATGGCTACAATTCTCATCTTTCCAGACTAATGCTAGTTGTGTATTTCCTGTATGATAATGGGCATGCTTGTTGTAAAACGATAGCCCATCTTTGACATACGGTACAGTGCCCAGATATGCCGTCTGCAAACCCATCTGATGACACTCATAGATGGGAACTACACTGAATTTATATTTATGATACATAGACGGTGGATTACAAGCACCAGTCTCCTCGGCAAGCTTGGAGTTGAGCCAAAAAAATCTGAACTCAGCAGTGCAGTCATATAGCGAATAACCTCTCCAACAAACCATATCAATGACGTAGTAAGTTCGATCATGCTCGTGAAATATACAGTCCAAGATACAATAAGACTCAGAATTATCACCCCTTATCTTGGCTGATCCATTCGGCAAGGAAGATGGGAAATGTGTCAAGATATGGAAATCAAACTGTTACGAATTAATCAAAAGATCTGCTAATCATCAACCGAAGTTGTTATCTCATGTTTCAGATAGTTATACTTTGTATTATCTTGTAAACTGCTTATGTTTATCATATACGAGAATCACGCTGTACAATCTCTATATAAATGAATGTATTTTACCCTGTAGGACATTCCGCCATAAACACTTTCAAAATGATGTAAGATGGAACCATTGCGAAGCCTATTAACTGTTGTTCCATCAGAAGAAACCACAAAGCATCGTTTCTCAGACGGTCTTGCGTAAACATACCAATCATGCTTTAATCGAGGAGGGATATCAATCATCCATTGGAAGCATTAGTTGACGAGAAAACCATTTACGAGCTTCAGCTCCTTTAAGTTTAGAAGCTCCATGTACATCAAAATCCCTAGTCGGTTCTAATTTTTCTTCATGAATGGGTTGTTGTTGTTGATTATGATGAGATGGGATTGGAAGAAAAAAAGGATGATTTTGAGAATCTCTTCTTAGTTGAGATTGAAGAAGTAATGCTATTTATCTTCTCCTTTGTTGGTCGGAAATTGCTAATCTCTTAATCCCCTTATCTTCTCACTTCAATTACTGGGATCCTCTTAAAAAAGAGAAACCCTCCAAAAATAGGCATATGCCGCTTATAAACGGCAAGCACACGGTATTCTTTAGTAAAAGGCGAAAGAATAGTTCGCTTTGTGCTTACCGCACGGCTGCGTGATTTGTTTGAAAGAGTGAAATGCTAATTATATACAGTGTGTTTTGAGTAGAGTAGTCCTTCCTAATCCATGTGGGACTAACCCTTTTCATCAACAGAGACTTACAGTCACTAGATCAGGTTTGTTTCTGTGCCTGCATACACTTTTCATATAATGAACTGATATAACAAGGGACTCGATCAGCCAGAATTTTGTCTTGTATGATACAATTGGTTAGTGTAGGGTCGACAATGCCCCGAAGCAAAAACCAAAGTTGTTGATGCCCTGTGCATAGTTTGATACGAGGAACCTATGGCAAAAGCATCTTCCCTTAATTTCTTTAACCAAATACCCCAATCTTATTTAAGAAACAAGAACAATAACCGCCTAACCCCCGCCGGGATATCTAACTATGATAAAATGTAAAGTGTAGGCTGTAAAAATCGCAATAACATATCCCACATTATCTTAGAACTTTTTTTCTTTTTCTTCGTAGGATGTTTTCTCGGTTGTTTCGTTCGCTCGATTTCGATTTGTTTCCTTGTGCTAACTGAGAAAATAATTATTCAAACATACGAAGCCAACGGAAATCGCAATTGAGATGTTAACCGAGAGAAATCCAAATTGCATAAGAACTAACTGACTCATCAACACAATAATATCCCATTCGAAGGTCAGGTAATCCAATTTGTGGTCTCACTAAATAGAGTCAGTACCTAGAAGTAATATCGGGCTAAAATCCTGCAGTTGATTACAAATATGCAGTATAAAGCTGCAACTTTTAAAAGACACCAAACAGGAAGTCAGATGTTTGATATCCTACCACCAGTAGGCATCCATCCAGTAGTTGCCAAGTAAATCATGTTATTCCAGCTTCATATATCATTAGAGCTTGCGCATCATTTTGCAGGATAATATGGTCAAGTTTCACACCCAACAACTTTCTTCAGAGCAACCTATAAATCCCTGTCAGTTCCACCTCTTCTGCACATTCCCATAGTTCAGCCACAATGAAAGTTAATGCTAAACCGAGATGGTTCTTAGATGGAACAAAATCAATATAGTAGCCCCATTTATGAAACATGCACAAGTAGGTGACTTTGGGCAATGGAAGAGAGGTGGTTAGGTGGTCTGTTGGGTTGGTTGAAGCTATGGTGATGTTGGCTATGGAAGAGAGGCAGTTAGGAAGTTGGAGAGAGCGATGTGAAGTGAGTGAACAGACAGAGAGAAAAGAGCTAAAGCTAGAAAGAAGAGTAGGCGTCAGGTGTTGTTGGCAAGAGAAAAAAAAAAGTGAAATAAGTAGGTGCATGCAGTTGGAGAGATGGATAGAAAAGAAAGAGAGGATTAGTGAGAGCTACACATGAGTACTTATTGGGCTAAAAAATGAATCAGGTTCACGTGATTGTTGTTCAGTTAAGAGAAAAGGACGTTGGCAGTTGTGGGAAAGAAGAGAGACAAGACCTAGCCTAACAAGAAAACTAGGGAGAACTTAGGTGCGTCAGGTGGTGAAAAAGACGTGAGATAAGAAAAGTTGGATGTCACGTGGGGGAAGGGATGATAGACTAAAACCTAACTATAAAAGGACGGCTGGAGCTTCAAACGAGGGTTCGGAGTTTAACTTTCTTTTAGATTTCTTTTAAGAACGGGAGACAGAGACGAACGCCGCAGACAGAAGAAGAGAAAGAAGATTTGTACGGGTGACGACTGTGATAACGGTTTTATATATTTCTATTCTTCTCTTTAATTATTTTTATGGGTTTTAAAATATCCAATTTCATGTCTTGCTGAAATTTGTAACTAGGGTTTGATGTTGAAACCACTTACAGTTTTAGATCAATTAAAATAAAATATTTGATACAGACCATTATGATTTTGATTTAATGAATTTTATTAAACAATTATGATGTCGTTTATGGTACATGCTTAGCCTAAGGGTTTTGATGTTCCATGTGTTCTGGTATACAATTGTTATTCTAAAAATATATGTGTCTACTTATTTGGTATTTCATGCTTGGGTTAAATCCTTTGATGGGGTATGCTTAAAATAGCCAGATATTATTTGTGGATCTATAATTACTTTCATATAATTTTCTCGCTAACGTAATTTTATGGTGCATGCTTGAAACTAGGGCTTTTGATGCACCATGTTTAGGGCGTCCCAGTGATATTTGCGACTCTAAATATTCATGAGTTATGTTTCACTTCAATAATTAAATAGAAATAGTGGTGGATACTGAAAACCCTGGTTACCGACTCTCCCATTTGATTCATTTTTATTAGTTTAGTTTGTTTTATTATTTTACTAGTAATTCTAAAAATCCATATATATTATTTCTGATTAATTAACTGAGATATTGATTGCAGTATTTCTTCGCTCTCTGTGGGTTCGACCCGTACTTGTCGTTGTCTACTAGTTAGACGCCATGCGATTGCGGTTATTTATATATGGTAATCTAAAATCCCATCAACGTTGAAGCCCTTGAACCGTTTGAAAGAGGCCTAGTTAGAACAGTGAGTTGGATCGGTCAGTGGGTCAACTCACCGGGAACCAATTTCGACAGAGTTACCCCTCTAATTTGGATGATTTGCGACCCAAATTCAGGCCATTCTTCCCTTCATCTTCATCACCATGTGTCCGACGACATCAAATCATCACAGTTGCTCGTAATTCATTCTTACATTTTCACCTCTTCCAAATCTACAAGTACCTTCCTAATTCTATACTCCATTAGCTCATACACTAATAAGAACAAAGCTATTACACTCCAATAACAAAATCAATCAATTAACATATCTAAATTCATGAAACCCAAAATAGCCCCACATCAGCTACTTAACCAAATGCGAAAAAAATAATCTAAAAATGTATAAATTTTGTTGATTTCTTCCTGTTCTAAACAGAGATATTGTAATTGAGTAACAAACCCATGTAGCAAAATCAAGAATTCACAGATGAAAAATCATTAAAAAAAACTTGACGAAATTGATGAACGAAAGGGGAATAAAATCGAAGACCTTGCCTGCATTCCATTCCGATTAAGTTGTTTAATAGCAACATTCCAACTTCTCATCATAATCATCATCTATATCATCACCAAGATCACCATTTGTGTTGTTAATCTTAACAACACCTCTATAAACAGAACCAAACCCACCTTCACTAATCATCAAACTTCTACTAAACCCTCTTGTAGATAATCTCAATTCACCATACTTAAACACATGTAATTCATTAGACCTTCTCTGTGATAAAAAATCATGGAAATTTATTGTATCATTCAAATCTCTTGAGAAAAAATCATAAAAAATCACCATCGGTCAATCCATCATTAACTCTTCAAAACACCACCAGCATCAGCCAAATGCTCAAGCTATCAAACCCTGATCACCTCTGCCTTTTAGAACCCTTTTTATTCTTCGTGTTTGATCTCCACGATTTGAAGTGATGGAAGAGAAAAATAGGGAAGAATGGAAAAATTTGGTTTCCAAAGAATCTTACGGTCAGAATTCATGTAACCCATCCTGAACGATTAATTAGTAATGGGTAGATTTGTAATTATGTCCATCAAAATTTCATCTCTTCAGATGATAAATTGACCAAATAAACGATATTACCTAACGAAATTGCTAACGGTTGGGATATTTTATTGAAGTTCAAAACAATGGAAACATTTTGTTATATCGGTTGTTAATAATCTGTCATTTTATTAAAAACCTCAAACTAAAACTCACTAAGTCCGAACAAAAGATAATTTTTTTTTTGAAGCATATAAGATATTTGATTCACATTGGTCGGTGTAATTAAATCCTAAAATATAATAATCAATGTATCTTTCGTATGCTTCCAAGGATAAATAATAAAAGATTTTTCATGAAAATACATTATGCATGAGTAGTCATTTTTGTATCTTACATTCACTACTTTCACTCTCTTAAAAGGAATAGGGTGCTCAAGTGCACATCCTTCTTTATATCTTACCTTAGTAGAGAAGTATAACATGTGATTCTTCTCATAGTGAAATCCTAGAAATTCTCGTTCAATTCATGCTTCTCTATACCCAAGCAAAATACTTGTTCGTCGAGAGCATAATCCCGCAAGTACCATGTATTATTTAGAAGGATAATTCAAATAAGAAATATGAAATGTAAGAAAACCACGAATCCTTGCCTCTTTTTTAGTATATGGTGATCCTCGGATATCGTTTAAGTTTGCAATCCGTATGATCCCTTAATGCGTTTCTCCACTTCCTTGACCATTGGGTCATGTAAATGTACATGTAAATAACTGATTGTTGTCCCCGAATCTACTAACATTTGTACTCTTTCAGTAGCAACCCTTACATATATATAACTAAAACTAATACTGTACTATCTAAACTAACATAATAACATTCTCTTCCAACCCAACAATAATCTAAAATTAATAATAAGTTTCAAAAGACATTAGTATTCGTTATATTTGAAGCAAGAAGAGCCCAATAGTTGAAGATGATCAATAGTTTTACATTATTCACATAAAACTTTTGTTGACTTTTATCTGACTGTCTCGTCATGTTAAGATTTGAGTTGCTAATACATCACCAATATGCAAGGCTCTCTTTGTGACGTTCCATTTATTTTGGTAACCTGCGTATCTTTAGATGATTGAAAGTAAGGGATATGTATGTTACTTAATGCACCATGAAAATTGGAGGCTTCCACCAAAGAGGAAACTGAATAATAACATGAAGTATAAAGCTAGATTATTAAGCCACACTTGTCTCTTTTGTTTGACTTTTCTGGCTAAGTTATGTTAAAGACCATTATCCGTTTGTGTGAAGAAGGATAACAATTTTAACACAAGTCTTAATAGCCAAGTAACTCTTTGTTGCACCAAGATGATTTTTGTTTTTTATTATATAGAAATTGCAGTTCATGTAATTATGATAACAATGCAAATATAATGTACTTCTGGACATTTATATTTAGTTGTGCATAACCTGGATTGTTTACTTGTTAATTTGAAAGAGTGTCATTTGGTAAATGACATCTGTTGCTCTATTCAAAGTTGTATAATGTGGTAACACAATAACAATACATGGTTAGTGTCTGATATTTTGATATTGATGATTAGTCATACGACTGGAAGGCTATATTTAGATCCTGGTTTTCTCATCATGGTCAGACTCTTAATTAGTTCTTCTTGATTATCCTTGTGGCATATTAAGTGGTTTACAAGTTACTGTCACATACAACCTGACTGTGTGACTCTTTCCTCTCTCTTTATACTGTTTAACTCTTATTATTTTATCACTTGCATTGACTTAGTGTTTAAAAGACTCATAATGTACTGTTAAAAACTTTTATCCATGGACCATGGTGTCGATCTTGTGCTCAGTTTTGTGCTGAGTTGAAATGGTGGCTATATAGAGTTTTCGGATGTTTGCTGTTTATTCTTAAGGTCTACCCAAGGACTTCATACTTTAGCCAGTAAACTCAAATCCTTCTGCACTAAATACTTGTTAGTAAATTAAAGAAGCATGACACGTGGAAGAAGATCAAGTTAAGAAGCAATCAGATTAAAAAAGGTGAGAAACACAGGATCACTAAAGATATCAAATTTCGAAAAGACACGAGACTTTTCCTGACATCTGAGCGATGAATTGCATGAATGACACATAAGATCGAGAAAGCTGAACAACATCGAATAAAACAAACAGCATTAAATGATAGCTGATCGGGAAAGTAAAAAGTTATTATTATTATATTATTTTATGATCGAGAAAGTGAATTGTAATAATTACTCTATTATTTTAATGATCGAGATCACACAAGTCTTTGAAGATAAGAAAACACGTGTCGGACATATAAAGCATCGAATCAAGAAGTAATTAGGAGCAATCTGTCATCTATATGATCGCACCAAGTAAAAGATAAAATACAAGAACGATAGATACATCGAAACAAGATGGATCGACCCAAAGAAGAATTAATCCAGAACGATGACCAGGCAGTAAAAAATGACACGTTGCATAAAGAGCGACCCAGAAAAATAGATCTATAAATAGAAGAGATCAAACAACAAAGAAGGGACGGAAAAAAAGGGAGAGGAGGAGAAAGAGGGAGAGAAAATATTTTTAGGTATGAATCTATGGAATATAGTAGTATCATGTAAGGATTTCTGTATTTAAATTGAAAAGTGTAAGGATTATAAACCCAAAAATTGCAAAACCTGGGTGATGAATGGTATTGTTCATAAATGATATTATGAAATGAATAAAAGGATTTTTCTTTATTACTCGATCTTAGTTATGTAAATTGTATCCAAGAATTTGATTGGTTGTTTAGTCGAAAGGATTTTTTGGCATAAACAATACTGATGCGTTCTTTTATTTTTCCGATGCAGAATACATTTGGTTAAAGAGCTTGTTCGGTTAGTCCAGAAGGAATTATTCGTTTGTGATATTTTTAGAAGTATATATAGCTTATTATATCATGTTAAACTTTATCGAAGGAGAAATAATGGACTAGAGGGGTTACTGCTTATCGATATTGAATTGCATCAGGAGTCGGGACTAATGTTGCAGCTCTTTACCAGCTTAATCTTTCTAGTTTTTTTTTCTTTTTTACAGCCATGGAATCGCTAGACGTCTTTTAAAGATGGTACCATGGTACCATACCATTCTTTTTGGTTTTGTAATCGTAGAATTGTCTGTTCACTATATAGTAACTTTGGTGTGCATATATGGTGTGCCAGGAAGGCTTAATCTTTTAAATGAATGAATTTGCTTAATATTTTACTTTTCAGTGCTAGCTGAGTCCCTACATATTTCAGGAAGTACTTAGTAGAGAACTGTCTTCAGATTGGAGATCTGAAGTCTGTTAGATGAGAAACTCTGGTGATTTAAATATTCCAATTCAGATCTGAAATCTGTAGACATGAGATACTCAAGTATCATGCAGTCCAACATCCTATAAAGGAGTCTGTTGCCGTTTTATTTTGTTAGAGTCTGATTGTAATTTATCATTGCAAAAGTTTGAATGTCTATTGTTCCGCTTGTCTTTTTTCAAGCGTCATATGGATGAAGATGTAATGATAATACGAGTAGGGATGTCAGAGTTTAATGTTAAAAATATCGAATGAAATTTGCTAATTCTTAACAAGTGCTGTTACGATCTTTCTCTGTTTGTGCCTGTTATTTTGGGAATTCTTCTTTTTTTTCAAATATATTGATATTTGATAGAACAACTCAACAAGTGTTGCCACAGTTGAAGAAGGCGAATTGCATTTTAGCAAATCATAAATAAGAAGTTGATATTTGATATTTACTGCTTTTTTTACAGCATTCACACATACATTCAATCTTAGTACAAACAAATTCAATCCCAACCATAACATTCACATAAACAATCCGAACAATGCAATCACTACTCAATAAAAAATTTAAACTTTAGAAAAAACATTTGACAAAGACAATATAAATACACACAAATAATGGTACCACCGATTTGACTCAAGTTTGCTTTGATCATCTCCTTGTTGAGCCTCCATGAATGGCAAGAATGTAGCTTAATTGGGTAACTGAAAGGATTATTAAGAAGGCCTCCATAGTTTTCTGCATATCAGGCAGAATTGCACATCTCAGTCGGAATGTGAAGAAATAATACTAACAGATAGAAACATGTAAAAACAGTAAGAAAGAAAAGAATATATATCAAAAATGTTCTTGACGAATTGAAACCCTTACCAGACGAGAATTTCTCATCCCAATATCGATCTCTTTCCAGGCCAAACTGCGAATACATGTAGAAAAGTTAATGATTGCACTGATTAACTTGAATGTTCATGGTTTCCCTTTTACCCAAAACCAGGACTAGAACAAAAATCTTTAGACCTGTTTTAGTTGAAGTGTAAAACTTAATGACACGATCTAGAGAAACATCTGATGTAGCTTATTACCCCATGGCAAGGACAGTAAGAGTCCAAGCGATAATGGCAACTGATGCTGCAGATGGCAAACTTTCATAACTCCATGACCGAATATGGCTAATCCCAGCAAGAGCCGACCCAGCACCGACCACTGATGCAATCAATGCGAATGTAACAAAGAATCCAGTAGCAGCATTTCCAATGGGGAAGGCTATGGGTGAAAAATTTGCTGGTAGTTGTAAATTTGAATCTGCACAATTTTTTACATCACTTTCACAAATTAGCAAGTACTTGAAAGCTAAAACATGAACATATGAAGCGCGAAGCATTATCTGCCCAATGGTTAAGGTCCATGTAGCGTTTCGAATAAAGAAATCGATAGTATATGATAGATATTTCATACATACCAATAATGAATCCGTAATTGATTGCATAATTTAGAGCCCACCCTCCAATGGCTGCTACTATAGCATACATGCAGAAGTTAAGGAACAAGAGTCCAGTTGCTACTGGTTTTAATTGTTGGTTAGCCATTATTAATATCCTTTAAAACTCAATAAGGATATTTGAAGCCAAAAAAAGAAGAAGAAGATTTATGGAGGAAGAAGAAACTATGAATATGAGGATTGAATGGGTGCCTTTGTGCAGTGTTCTTATACTTCATATGATGGGCATTGATTGGACTAAGTGAATATATTAAGGAAAGATTTGGTTAAATTCTTTGCTTCCATGAGAATGATACTAGGATGGTCCAAAAAGTTGTTTGTAAAGGTCATAGATAGATACTTAATTCAAACTCAAGCAATGCAAAGGATAATAGGTGAGTAGTATATAACTATATAACTATATACTATCTCCGTTTCAGCAAAAGTGTGACTATCACTTTTTCATTTTAACCTATTTTTAGACCAAAATAAAAAATGATAGTAACACTTTTGTTGAAACGGAAAGAATATATCATAGGCTTCTAACTTTTCATCTTCAGGGTACCATCACATATATATATATACATATTCTAATTAGTTAGTGATTAACTTACTTTGTACACATTAAAATAGTAATTATATAACATTAACAAAATAGTATATTATAAAGAATAAACAAATAAAAAAAAGTGCAAATGTGGGAAACGAATATAACATGAATTCAAAAACAAGCAAACTAAGGTATCCTATACATATTAAAATAGTAATTCTATAACATTAACAAAATAGTATATTATAAAGAACAAATAAATAAAAAAAGTGCAAATGTGGGAAACGAATATAACATGAATTCAAAAATAAGCAAACTAAGATATTCTATACACATTAAAATAATAATTCTATAACATTAACAAAATAGTATATTATAAAGAACAAACAAATAAAAAAAAAGTGTAAATGTGGGAAACGAATATAACATGAATTCAAAAACAAGCAAACTAAGGTATTCTATAACAATACTGGTATTATTTTCTCCGTTTCAATAAAAATGTTATTATTATTTTTTTATTTTAAAATTAAATTAAAAAAATGATATGACAACACTTTGTTGGTTTAATAGTTTGATGGATAATTAGGTATACTAATGTTGAAGCCTTTAAGGGTTTAAATAACTTTAACATTTTTTTTATAGATGTTAAACAACTTGAGTTGGTAATAAATAACTACATAAAATCGATTGCATTGGGTGTACGGTGTAACAAATAACTCATATTTTATTATCTATTTGGTCATTTTTATTTTGATAAAAAAGCTTATTCAATCATTAAAGTAAAAGTCGTAGTGATTTTTTTTCATAACTTTCATTATCTTAAAAACTGATATTGATTAGTTTATGATTAAACAAGCAAATGTTTTTCTTTTTGATTCTATATGCGACAGTCAAACGTAATCAGTGGACCAATTGCAAGTTGTAATTTTGATGTTGCAGATTGACGTATTTTGAAATGCAGAAACAAAGATGCATTGATGGAGGTTGGTGGTATTTTGGTTCATAGACTTTCCACGAGAATTATTTTTGCACATGCGTCTTTGCTAGTAAATTTTTTTTTTTTATATCCTAGTTAATTTGAGGATGATCTAAAATTAATTACATACAACTAATAAAATAAAAAAAAATTATTTTAAAGCAATTTCAATACATCCCTTATCCATATATTGTATATAATAGTTAATCTATCCTTGCTTAATTAATATTAATTCGATTAATTAATTAATTAATTAATTAATTAATTTTTTGAAAATTATTTTTTTAAATAGATATTTCTTTTTAAATTTTTTTCAATCTTTTTTAAAATAAATATTTTTTTAATTTTCTTTTTACTTTCTTTTCAATTTTCAAAAAAAAGTAAAAAAAAATTTGAAAAAAATATTCTTTTCTAAAGTAAAAATTTTAAATTTTTTTTTGAAAAAAATAAATTATTTTTTATTTTATTTTTGAAAATAAAATTATTTTCTTAGATTAGTGAAAGATTTTTTGATAATTATTTAATTAGTGAAAGGGTATTTTAGTATTTTTACATACTCCTAGGTTACCCCTTAGCCATACCCATGGGATTTGGTTAAAAAAGTCGTCCCTAATTAGTTTTGGGTCGCCCTTAAATTGGCTAGGTTTTATATAGGGGTTTATAGTTCTAATAGAGAGGTTTTTTAAGGTTCCAGGGTGACTAAATAGTTGGTTAGGGGATATCCTATGGCAATAACAAATGTCTACATTACCCTTATATCTGTAAAAAGTCTAAGTTGCTCTTCAATCTATTAGAACCTAAATATGAAAAAAAAAAACTTAACTATCTAATTCATTTTTAAAACCTCTCCTCTCCTAACCTTGTACTCTTCTTCTCCATTTCAACTTTTTTTCTCCCCTTTTCTTCTCCATCGAAATTCTTCGACTTCGATTAATTGACGATTCGAAAAATTTATAATCATCGATTAAACTCGTTAGTAAAGATGAAGAATCCTACTAAAGGTATATAAGGTAGCAGTGGTGGCAATCAACAACAATCAAACGATTCAAACCAACCTAATCAAGAAATTGAAGAACAAATCGGTGGTGAACGCGTTAAAACTCCTCAAAAAGAACGAATGGTGTATATGAGGGATGATCCGACAAGAAACCATGTTTTTTTCTCCTTTTTATGATTGATTTGTTATTTGAATGATTGATTCTTCAAAAAAAATAGTTTTTCAGAAATACTTACGGTTGGATTTTGAAAAAACCCCAACAATAAGAACATGTTTTCTAGATTTTACGTTTAGGTTTCCAACTGTAATTGGTTTTCTATAATTTTACGGTTATGTTTTTTTAAAATTCAACCGTAAATCTAAAACATGAAGATGAAGATGACATCCTACTGTTGGGTTTATGAAACATAAATGTTTTACGGTTAGGTTCAATAGTCATAATCCAACCGTAAAATTCACTGATAACTACAATTTTTTTGATCTTTTACGTTTGTTTTTTTTCAACCGTAATTATGTTTTACGGTTGTATTGGAAAGTAATTTTCCAACCGTAAATTTTCCTGGTTATTCAAAAAATTTATCGGAATTTTCTACGTTTGAGTTTTCGAACCGTAAACTGTTTTACGTTTGGGTTAGAAGTCAAAACCCAACAGTAAATTTATTTACGTTTGGGTTTGATAGGTCTAGCCCAAGCGTAAAAATCCTGAATTTTCAAATTTGTGTTTTTTTGTGTTGATTTTTTTAGAAATTACCTAACTTGTTAGTTCAATTGTATTGCTTGTATGTTGTAGGAATAAGAATAGGGAAAAACCCAAGAACAAGAGGGGTAATAAATTAACATCAATTAATCACACTCTCACCCCTCGCCACGATGTTCACTTAGGGGTTGATAATAAAGGCGTGAGAAAAAACGATAGGAAGAAGAAGAATTTGGAGTTGGTAGCTCTAATCAAATTGTACCACCTCGAGAGGAAGATAATGTTTTCCAGTCATACATGAAAAATATACAAGATATCGGAGGTGGACAATTTGATCTACCGGTGATGAGCGGAGGTACACTTGTGATTAGAAAACCACCACAAGAGGAAGAATCCGATGATGAGGAAGAGACATACGGAGAACAATTTGTCATTGAAGGCAAAGATAAAAAAAAATTGTTATTGCTTCGCCTCAACCTCAACCTAAAGTGAAGGAAAGAAAGCCAAGAAAATTTTTCACAGAAAGGCAAGAATATTCCCAAAGGGAAAGATGTTTTGTTCCTAAGTAGGGGAATGTCACACTTTGGGGTAAACCCCCAGATAAGTCTACAATCCTATTTGGTTATCCACAATCATGGGCTGCCAAAGTGGCTAAGACCAGGGTAATATTCTAAAAACTCCACTTGTTTTGGTATGATTTTATTTGTTTAACTTCAAATTATAACTTGTTGGTATGATTTTGATTAAAAAATTTGGTTTTTATTCTTTGTAGGATCATACAAAGGCCGTGAAGAAATTGGTTCGTCAAAGGGCACAATTTTGGTCGTTAGGTGAAGAATGTGTAGCTGTTCGTAATCAAATGTTGGATACAGGGTTAGCGCCTGATCTTCTCAATTTCATGGTAGAATATCAATGTTATTTTCACAGCCTTTAAAGAACGATATTGGCCTGAAACCGGTACGTTCCATCTCTTATTCGGCGAGATGATAATAATGATGGATGATGTCAAACAAATCCTTAACTTAGAAGTCGAAGGCAAATCTCTGTATGAAGTTTTTAACAACAATATGTCTTGGAATGATCGTTGTGTCCTTGTTAAAGACACACTTGGATGAGAGAGAAAAGAAGCCGAGTTGGAGTTTTAATAGGCTGTTGATGATAAACCGGGTGAAGCAAGGAAGAAAGGTTTAGATATGACCAAGAAGCTCTTGTTGCGTAGTTTGGAGGAACCGTGCAAAAAGAACTGGATGGGAAGGTGATAGATGGCACTAGATCTTTGTGTACAACCAGAGCGTACATGTTGTATCTCCTTGATACCATATTTTTCTCTAATAACTCGGATAATAGGGTCAAAGCTCATTTTTTACAATGGTTGACGGGTCTCAAGAAGACACATGAGTATTCATGGGGAACTACTACCCTCGCTTATTTGCTCGCGAACCTTAGGAAAGCCTCGAGGGTTGGAGCTACTGAAATTTTCGGGAATACTGGTCTTCTTCAGGTAATTTATAGGGTTAATTTCAATGCTTGTCATTTTATTTTATTTTCCGCATTTCTTATATATGTTTGATCTTAATAGGCATAGGTCTATGACCATTTTCCGAGCTTGTCTCCTAAGACAGACTGGTTCTCAGATGATACTAGTCCTACAGGAAACAAGTTCAAATTCACTGGTACTCTGTCAAAGTGGAAAGAAGCTCAAATAGCTTCGAAGAGGATGGAAATTGATGTTTTCACCGTTAAAGATGTGGTATTTGACCCTTACTTAAAACGAAACAAAGAGGGCGAAGATGAACATGTTTTTACAATCTTGTCTCACTACAACGAGCCTTTGTATCATCCATTTGGGTTCGTGATGACCAACCCTCGTCGAACTCTCCGCCGATTTGGTTATGTCCAAACCAAGGTAACAATGAAAGCCTTCATATTGTGTATGAATGGATCCGTAATTGAAGGCCCTAGTATCGTACTCAACTACACCCCAACGCCGACGATTAATGTTTGGAAAAAACGCAATAATACAGATTACCAACTCCAACGACGGGAGGTATAACCAATTCTAGGCACAAATTTGGCCGTTGAAGATTAATTGGATTGGCATTACCATTTTGGTCATCCTAAAATGATTAATAATGAGTCGGAAGCTATGAGAATCATTCCAAAGGGTAAAGGAAAGAACACAGGTGATACCGAGAGGAGTGGTCTATATGATGCGGATTGGAAAAATTTATATTTCATGGTGGTAAGTAACTAGTTATGCTATTAATGCTTTTAAGATTTATAACTATTACGAAAGAACCTACTAATATTTATTTTTATATACAAATAGAAAAAGAAAGAACTTGTATTGGAAGAGAGTATGACTCCGTGCATAAGTAGAGGTGATATGTTGACGGTTGATGAATAAAGGACTTTACAACAAAACATCAGGAAGCTTCATGAACCAAACCAAAAAAAATCGGAGAGGAGCTTAAAGAGGACTAGAGCCGATTCAAGAGGTGCACGTACTAGCCAAAGTAAGTTGCAACTTAGTGATGAAGAGATACATGATGAAGCCGAGGATGTCCAAGGTCGTGGTTGTGGTGGTCGTACTCTTGCTGGTCCCCGTACTCGTGGTCGTGGTAGCAATACCACAAAAATAGGTCGTGGTGGTGCTCGTAATATTCGTGGTAAAGAATTTCCTCCTCCTTCTCCTTAATTCTATCTTGAATATCAAAATTGTATCAAACTTTTGTTGCTTGTCTGCGTGGATTTTAGCTAATTTGGACAAATTAATCCTTTGAGTTTGAGTTTGAACTTTGCTAGTTTATGTTAGATTTAATGGACAAATGTAGCTCGTTTTAGTTAGAATGAACGAAGAAGTTTTTATCTAAAATTTATGTAACTTAATTGAAAGTGCTTGAATTAGAACAAGTAAGAAATCATGATTTTTACCTAAATTTC
Organism: Papaver californicum; assembly: GCA_023531435.1. Taxonomy (NCBI): domain Eukaryota; kingdom Viridiplantae; phylum Streptophyta; class Magnoliopsida; order Ranunculales; family Papaveraceae; genus Papaver; species Papaver californicum. Next base: position 18,465 of record JAJJMC010002728.1, on the reverse strand, counting down.
AAGTTGGAAATTAAAAAATGAGAAATCATTTCCAAAAACAAAATAAATTACAAACTTACGGTCGGGTTCGCAAGTCCAAAATCAACTGTAAAACTGCAAATTTCAAAAATAACAAGCTTACGGTTGGATTCACAAGTCGAAACCCAACCGTAAAACTGTCATTTTCAGAATCTACAAGATTTACGGTTGGGTGTTAATCTGTAGACTTGATTGTAAATCTGATATTCATTTAATCCTTAATTTACGGTCGGGTTTGGAAAACCCAAACCCAACCATAAATCTTCCTAGAGCCCCATTTCTCAATTTCCTATTGGTTACGTTTTCTTTAATTTTTCTTTAAGTGAATGACCCAATTTACCTTAAATTTAGCTAGAATAAATAAGTTTGGAATTTTGATTTACGTACATAAATTTGAAGTATAATAACAAAGTAGAATTGATGGGTTTGGGTTTTCAAAACCCAATCGTAAATATGTTTTATAAATGGTTTTTGTTTAGTTTTTGTTTTAGTAAATATACTAATTTACCTTAATTTGAGTTAGAATGGATGAATAAGTTTAAAACTTGGATTTATTTATAAAAATTTGGAATAAAAGGAAATGCAAAAAAAAAAAAAAAATCCAGGATTATTTACTGTTGGATTGAGACCCAATAACCCAACTGTAAAACTGACAGAAAAATGGGTTCTCAGGTTTACGGTTGGGTTCGAATCTTCCAAACTCAACCGTAAAACTGACAAAAAATGGGTTTATTCCCAGGTTTACGGTTCGTTTCGAATCTTCAAAACCCAACCGTAAGCCTGATTTTTTTAACTTCCCATACTTACTATTGGTTTCTTTCCTTCTTTTCCCATCCATAATTTTTTTTCTTCACTTTGGAGTCTCTTATTGGTTTGAAAATAGAGTCGTTGGAACCTTATACGAGCCGTTACACATCTTGTTTATATAGGAAACAAAGAAGAAAGATTGAATATATACCAAACCCGTCTTATTTTGTAAGAAATTACACTTTTCTTCTACATCAATCATCTCCAACTAAACTATCATCTAATATAATAGATTATGGCTCAATCTGGGGTTCAAGATCCTGATTTTACTTTGGATGATGATTTAGGTATTTGTTGCAACTATGTACTATGTTATCCAAAAAGAGGAGAAGAACGACGACAAGGTGGTATAATGAATCAGAGTTATTGGAAAACCATCTATGAAAACATTTTTTCTGAAACCGGTAACCTCTATAATCATGATCACGTTACGCTGATTTGTCAATATGATACTATACGCAGACAATTTATAAAATCTATGACATTAGTTCTTATTATTGGTCAATTACGACTTAGGGGTGAAACCGCAGATAAAGTTTTAGAGAGATCTATTCAGGAATGGAGAAGATGGAAAATATATATTTTCAATACGTACCTCATTACAACATCCTAAATGACTTCTTACTCACTCGCAAGCCTATGAGTAAGTACTTTTTTAATGTCATGTGGTTTATTTGGTGGTAATATAGTTTATCTATGTAATAGTTTAATGGTCTAATGGATTGTAACGTGATTTAAGTAATGAAAATGATTTTTTATATTAATTTTGTCTTTCCAGGTTTATTTACTGCTGAGTTTTTGAAGGTCGAACCCATCAGTAAACAAAGTTTAATACCCACTTCTTTTCATAAGTCTTATGTACGGTTGAGTTCCTACACCCCAACCCAACCGTAAAATATCCTGGATTAGTAATTTTTTTTGCTAAAAGACTAAAAACAAAAATATTTCAACGGAAGTAAGTAATTTTTATATATGATGTGCGTAGGTTGGACAATTTACCTTTCTCAAGTCTTTCTAATGTAGATGGTGCTTGCATCAATCCTTTTGCAATATAAATCGTCTCTTTCTCACCATTTAACGGAGTCATTTGAGGCTTTTCAACCCTCGATGCTTTTCCTTTAACATCAACTTTGCTTCTTGCTAATTGTTTAATACCAACTCTTCTTGAGTTTGGATTGGCGGGAACTTTGAGCGGATCTTTCTCAATACTTGATGGAATCATTTGTGACTCTTCAACTACCAGTTCATCTGGCTTCACCTCAACTATGCTTCTTGAGTTTTGTTTGGAATAAAATATCAGACATTTTCCCTTGGTTCCAACTTTGATTGTTGAACTCTCTTGAAAGGGAAGATCAAGACCCTTTCCTTTATCATCTTGATAGCTTAGTCCTCCTTGTTCCGTTTGACTTCTTATTCGTTTGTTATTACCTTGAACATCCTCCTCCTTCCCATCCTCCGCTTCATATTCCTTTTGCAAATGCCCAAAACCCGAAGGTTCTCTTTTCTTTGATTCTTCCGACAATTCCCTCGGTTTTTTTTCGCACTACACACCTTTTTTCTTTCATAGGAGGCCTACCCTTTCTCTTCCCTTTAGTTAGTTCCTTGACATCATACCTTGTGTTTGGAAACATAAAGTTGCACAACTTACTCAATCAATATTTTCCTTTGTGTCCGATTTAATGTGGAGTATTTCTCGGCTAGATCTTTTCCTATATCGGTATCGACAAAAACTCCACCAAAATATTGCTTGAAGATGGGTTCATTGAAAGACAATTGTTTCCAAAAGGAATCAATATCTTGAATTGGTATCACACCGTCTTCTTCGTACTTGGTCATCATATGCCGGCATGGAAGTCCCAAACTTGACATGTTAGAACAAACACACTTTTCTCCTTGCAAGTTGCTCAACGTATAATGATCAACTTCGTACATTATTTTATCAATTGCGTAATACAACACCTTATAAGAGATTTTTGTAGATACTGTCGAAATCCATGGGACGAAACCCGTTAAGATTTCTAAGTCTTTAAAATTGCTAAACAAACATATTTTCCTATTATAGAAGTCGTCATCTAATTTAAGGGATTGAGTTCCGGATTAAAAAAGTCACCAAAACAATAACTTTTCTTTTACAAGGCACATGATCAAATTAAAGATTATATGATCTGGAAATCTATTTAAGACTAAGAAGGTGTTAAACACCTAGACCACCCGACAATAACTCGGTCTTTACTTTATGATCGGGTTTGCGGTTTTAGATATTAAACATCTAAATAAACTACCATAATTACATACGCACAAGTTTAGCGTAGGAATGATGATAGATTAAATTAATTAATTTCTTATGATGCAAATAGAATGAAAATCAGAAGAAAATGTAAATTAATAAACTAAATAGAAACCTACCTAGTATTCACCAATGATAAAAGAAGTATGCATGCAGTACTTAATAACTCCCATCACATGGGCGTGAATGATGAATATTTATGTATATGACTAAACGAACAGAAGAAGCACGACTAAGAGTATGAACGATTAAAATATGCAAGGAAGCTATAGTGGCAAGACAAAGAAGCACGACTAAGAGTATGAACGATTAAAATATGCAAGGAAGCTATAGTGGCAAGACAAAGAACTAACAGTTTTGTAAAAATTGCTAAAACGATCTCCTCTTATTAATTAATTTCGTCATCAACAACAATAATGGAAAAAGATAACATTACATATTATTATGAGACTCGGGGAATACCTGTTTTGCTTTCGATGTTTAATTTTGGATTTTACTCGATGTTAGAGAAACCAACAAAATGTTCACCGGAACCACGCCAAATAATCAAAACCAATCTTACAAAAAATTATGCTCTTGTCAATTATTTTACTAACCAATTTCTTCCTCCTCACCCTTAACATCAAAACTAGTCCACTATTTATAGTCTTTGTTCATTAACTACAACCCTAGGATTAAGATTTTGATCGAACGGTTCAAATTAAAACCCTAAATATTATTACTAACTTTCAAAAATATTATCCTCATATTCTAAATATTATTCTATTTTTTTTTTCAAAGATTCAATATATCTCATTTATTTTTAAGATTTTTACTAATATGAAAAGACTTACACACAAAGCTAATAATGATGGCTAACTAATAAAAATATATGGTTTTTTGAGTGAAATTCGACCAAGGCCTTAGTGTACCCGTAATGAGCTTTAAATGGTGTTTTTTTTTTGCCCGATTGTAACAATTTTCACTATTTTGGACATATCTTGATTTCTGGACCTCGGATTTGGGTTATTCAAAAGACTACGCGCTCGCCACATGGCCCTCTACCACTTAGTCCAGGATAAAAATGAATTCCACTCAGGATTATGGGTGTTTCTCATTTCTAATGAGATTAATACACTATACTTTTGCAAGACTGATTGATATTCTTCCGTGCAGTTACAAGACATTTCAATTTAATGAATCTGACCTTAAAATATGAAATTAGGGGTGTATACAATTCCCTCGAGTCATGGGTCATCTTTATATTTGAGGTGTTTTCTACAACGACTTCTTTCGAAATTCTCCTTAACTCTATCGAGTTCACATAAGAAATAATCGTGCATGGCTTCGAAGAACGTAACATACCCACCATCACAACTATAAAGATTTTTCTTTAATCGGTTGTGAGATGACTCCGCAGTACTTGTAGCTTCGTTATCAAAGTGTTTATATTTGTTTGTGAACGCCGCTACAAACTTCTCTCTGTGCGGATTCAACCAATGGTCCATCAAATATTTCACAACGCTTGGATAATTTCTCCAATGGAAGTCTAACATACAAACATTTTCTTCATAATCTTCCTTGGTGATAGACCTTGTCAAAGCTTCCCACACCCTTTGGAAACTAGCCTGTTTTAGTTCCGCCAACTTGTCATCCTCTTTGAATTTTTCTTTGACCTTTTCTTGTTGAGGTACCGGTAATTTCTTAATTCTTTCTATCTAATTTTTCTTTGTTGGCCGAATAATCGGTTTGCACTTGGTTTGAATATTGTTCCACAAGTGGAACGTGCAAAGAAGATTATGAGCATCCGGGAAGACCTTTATTATTGCATTTATCAAGGCTTGTTCCTTATCGGTGATGATCATCTTAGGGGTATATTCTTCCACGTAGAATAATTAAACTTGTTCCAGTGCACACACATAGCTTTCTTCGATCTCATCTCTCAAGGAGAAAAACGCAACACTAAATGAGAACTTGGTAGAAGTTTTCCCGACTTCAAAACCGGGAGCTCATACTGTTAGTTTTGTACGTACAATCCATTAAACGCACTTGATGGGAGCACCGTGCTAACTTCATAAACTCGGGATTTTCCAATAAAAGATGTTTTATTTTTTTATCCTCATCTTCTTCATAGAACATCATGTAGTTGTTCTTCTCCCCTAAATACTTGAATTTGGTCCCTTTCTTCCCATTTCTCACTTTTTAACTTGGTATTTTGCGTTGTAGATAGTCTCCAAAGTAGAAACATTTTTGGGTTTCTTTGCTTCAAGTGTCCAAGGATATCAATAGGTTTCATCCGTTTTGGGGTCATGGAATCTACAATGACCTTTTCTTCCTCGGTGAGCCGTGCCGCATAAGGATGTTTTAACAAACTCTCTGCTGGTAGGTGGTTGTGACGACCACATACAACTTTAGATAAAAATCACTTCTTTTTGTTGTTTGGTCTCAAAAAGGGCATCCCCTCCTCTTAGTGAAAGTAGTATTCTTCCTCTTCGTCTTTTTTACAAACACGGTACCCTTCTTCGCATGACTTGTATGGAATCCACTACACTCGCAAACCATTTGGAAGTAGCGCTCATTCACTTGATTGTTACAAACAATCACACACACATCTTTAATTTGCCATGTTCTATAGCCCATTGCATTGAATCTTCTTTGTTTTCCCATGTCTACATGGTCCAAAAACACAAATTTAGAAGAAGAAAAAAAGACTTAGCAATATTTTCCAAAAGAATTAATAACTTATCTATAACCTACCAAGTCATTCAAATAGTGATCGTTAGTATCTACAGTTAGAATATAATTTGGAGGAGGCTGAGCAATAATTGCGTGAGATACAAGCACGCGCTGAACCAAAAATACCAAAACATTAACCAATAAAATATAAATAAAGAAAAATTTACGGTTAGGTTAAGAGCATCAAACACAACCTAGGAAGAATTACGATTGGCATTTACCCCTAAATGATAGACACATTTTAGTGTCTGTTTTGTCACAATTCTTTATACTGGTAGTGCTTGATTGTATACTAATTGTGTTATTTTATGTATTTGTAGGTATTTTTGGAAGAATGAATAGTCATGGAAAAATGGGCTTAAAAGTGTTAAGGGCACCCATAAAATTGATAAAGGAACCCCAAAGATTTGGTTAAAAGTACCCATGTTTTGGATTCGGGCACCACCCACTCCTTTCTCAAGTTCAAAAGATTTTTTGGCGGGAAAAGAATATCTACTCTTATTTGTGAATCTGTGAGGATTTTCTTACGAGTTTTTTTTTTTGGTTATTTCTCGTTGGATAAAGCAAGAATATCCTCTATCCTTATTAAAAGGAAATCTTACATGTTTGGGAACATATAAAATAAAAACATGAAACTTTGTTAGATGTGAGAAAGAAAGAGATATTATTCTAAAAGAGACAATAACAACAAGGATTTTATTCTCGAGTGTATTAAGGCAACATCGTTTTGTGTTTTATTTCTGCCAGCGAGAAGATTGAAAATCAATGATTGAGATATCACCGAGATCTTTGATTTTTGCCAAGAGAATATTTCATTAAAAGCGATGATTTCGAGGAGTATTGAGGTGGAAGGTGGTTGTATTATAAATAAGAGGATTAGAGAAGAGTTATGGGTGG
>JAJJMC010002728.1:0-11341 GCA_023531435.1 Papaver californicum | reverse complement strand
AATTTTATGTTTTTCATTATTTTCACTCTTTTTCATCATTTGTAAACACTTTGAGCCATGAACCATTATTTTGAACAAGTGATTATATGAGGAGCTAAACCCCTTTGCTGAGGCGACGGAGGAAGCCATTGTTCCAAGAAAAGTGGTATATTTCTATTTTAATTAATTATTAATTTCTTTGATGATTATTTGCTTTCATTAAAAATTGATTTAAGGTTTTTTATCAAACAATTGTGATTTTTTTTATATAACATGCTTAGCCTATGGGTTTTGATGTTCTATACTTTCGATTTACAATTGTTGCTTTGAAAATCTACTTTTGCAACATATTAGAATCACTTTAAACGTAAAGAATTGCATGAATATTGATTAGATTGAATCACTTTAATTGGTCAATGGTGAAATCCATAACCTCAGTATTTATGTATATTACTTTTATCTTTTGTGTATATTTTCTAGTTTAAAAATTAGTTTATTAAATCTAAAATCAATCTTCACAAGTTCGTGAGTTTGAAATCCATTCTTACTACAACTACAAACCACATCACTAAATCAAACCATAAAATATAAAAAAAAAAAATCAAACTAAAGAATTTCTTACGGTTGGGAAAAAAAAATCGAACCCAAACGTAATGCAATTTACGTTTGGGAATTTTTGATCGAACCCAATCGTAACTGGTGCAATAAATATTCTCTTTGATTTTCTGCTAAGAGAATATTTTTATTAAAAGTGATGATTTGGAGGAGTATTGAGGTGGAAGGTTGTTGTATTATAAATAAGAGGGTTAGAGAAAAGTTCTGGGGGGGATGGCAGAGGCAAGAGAGGAAGAAATTAAAAAACCAGAAAAATTTGTTAATGATCGTGATGAAGAAGATGAAGAAATCGTTGCTAAAAGGTTGAAGCTTTTGTGGCTAAAAGGTTGAAGATTTTGTAGTTAAAGCTTTTAACTTTGCAACATTTATTTTCACTTTGCAACGTTTATCTTCAGTGAAATACTTTTCCCTATGTAACAGTGAGTCTCTAACGCTTATAAAAGTTACGAATTTCTTGTTTTTCATTATTTTCATTCTTTTTCATCATTTGTAAACACTTTGAGCCATGAACCATTATTTTGAGCAAGTGATTAATATGAGGAGATAAACCCCTTTGATGATGCGACGGAGGAAGCCATTGTTCCAAGAAAAGTGGTATATTTATATTTTAATTAATTTTTGTAATTCCTGTATGATTATTTGCTTTGATTAAAAATTGATTTAAGGATTTTTATTAAACAGTTGTGATTTCTTTTGATATAACATGCTTAGCCTATGGTTTTTGATGTTCTATACTTTCGATTTACAATTGCTGCTTTGAAAATCTACTTTTACAACATATTAGAATCAATTTAAACGTAAAGAATTGCATGAATATTGATACGATTGAATCACTTTAATTGGTCAATGGTGAAATCCATAACCTCGGTATTTGTGAATATTACTTTCATCTTTTGTGTGTATTTTCTAGTTTAAAATTTAGTTTATTAAATCTAAAATCAATCTTCACAAGTTCGAGAGTTTGAAACCCATTCTTACAACAACTATAAACCACATCAAATTTTTGGCGCCGCCGACGCAGAATTGTTTTTAGATTAGTTAGCTTAGTTAGATTTTTATTTTTATTTGTTCTATTTTACGTTTTTGGGTATTTTTCTTTGTATTACAGGTTTTGGATCAAAACAAAATTGGAGTCAAATATTATATTGATTGATTAAAGACTTGGAGTGAAAAACAAATAGAAAAGAACTGAAAAAGAAGACAAGATTTTTTTTATTTTTGTAATTATTTTAGGTATTTTTCTGTTTTTTCTTATTTTTAGAATTTGGACTTTGAACTTTTAGAAATTATTATTATTTTAAACCCTACGGAAGAGTAATTTAAATATAAACTGCAACATGGAAGGACGACAATTACGATATTGTCTCGGGCCCTCGGGTTCGCACACTTACATAGGAGTCGGTGGCCCGGGTCAACTACAACCGATTCATCCCCCGTCTGGTACGGGATGTAAGACTCGATCAACCCACGAACCCCCTGCAAGTGGGTTTACTGTGTTCCTTCGTATGCATATATGTTGAGGAACTGAATACGGATTTATTTTCTAGTAAAGGGCAAGGGCTGTCCTTATAAGATAAGGACTCAGATTTCATCAATGTTTCCTTCTTTCCGCCTTAGGAACATGTTACTTAACGTGAACCTAATCCTTAAAATTTGACTAGAAAGAAGACTGATTGGGTATCGAGAGTATTGGAAAGTCATTGAAAAGGACTGTATTTGTTACTCTGTTAGCCTAACTGAAAGTTCGGGAATATTATTTTAAGTTGATCTGAGTCGCCTTAACCCAAGGAAATGTTTCCAAAGAGGCAGGGTTATCAAAGCTCCTTAGAGCTTATCTTGTTTCTATTCGACTTAATCTAATTCGGATCGTTCTGAGAGATTTGATAAAATTGTAACTAGTTGCCTTTTGGAAGATTAGAAGTTGGTCTAGAAACAATCTAACTGGAGTCATCATGCTTTTTGTTTGCTATATTCGGTATGTTTGATTTGGTTGAGTCGGCCTTATTTGTATTTGTTTAGAATTCACTTCCAATTAGATTATTTAATTGCATGCCCAGGCCTCCTAAAGACTTGAGTGAGTGTACCTAGAGAAGAGATTATATTGTTCATTTGATCAGTGATGAGAATAGAAACTCTATCTTTGAAATTGAGAATTTAGGAAACCCTTCTTTTGAGAGCCCTATTTTTGGAAACTTTAGTTTTGAGAATTTGTCTCTTAGTGAAGAAGTTATTCCTAATTTTCCAGTTGTGCCAGAAATGGCAACCTTAAAATATTTGTTGAATCCCACTAGGACTTCTCGTCCATCATGTATCAAGTTAGCTGAAACTCAAGCAAACTATGAGTTAAAACCTGGGACCATACAGATACTCCCAATCTTCTTAGGAAAAGAAAATGAAAACCCCTACTTTGACATTAGGGAATTTGAAAAATATGTAGTACCCTAAGAATTCACAACATGTCTGATGAAGCTTTGAAACTTAGGTTATTTGTTTTTTCCCTGAGAGACAAGGCCAAATATTGGTTATATAGTTTTCCATCTGAATCTATCGAAACATATGAACAGCTTACCGCTGCCTTTTTATTTAAATTTTTCCCTAGGCACAAAACATCATCTATTAGGAACGAGATTTCCACATTTATGCATCAAGAGGGAGAATCTTTGTTTAGGTATTTGGAAAGGTTCAACGATTTATTGATACAATCTCCCCATCACGGTTTAGAAAAGGTTAGACTAGTCCAGATCTTTTATGAAGGGCTAGATTATCCAACGACGACCATGGTCGATTCATTGTGTACATGGAGTTTTGATAGTAGAACTGTTGATGAGGCAATGCCATTTTTGAATGAAATTGCCGAAAAGACCTAGCAATGGGAATGTAGTAAGGAACCCCAGAGAAATTTTTTACTGAGCAGAGCCCAAGTCATTTTGGGAAGGACAGACTGTTGAAGAGCAAGCCGATGCTCTTTACAATAACACTAGATATGATAACCATCAGAAGTTTGACCCATATTCATAAACCTAACCATGGTTGGAGAAACCATCCAAACCTTTCTTGGTCTAAGGGAAAAAGTCAAGGTCAGTCTAGTAACCCTCAAGTTCCCCCAGGTTTTGGTTATACTAAGAATCCTTCTGGACCAGCACAATTTCAGAATCCGATAGATAAGACGCACATGAGTTTAGCATAGTCTGTAGCCTCATTAACTCAGAACACTAAAGATTTTCAACAATTTGTCAATCAAAGTTTACGAGAAAATCAAAAGATTATTCAGGCTAACAGTCAGGCTATTTCCAATTTAGAAAACCAGGTTGGTCAAATCGCTGAGTCTTTGAGAGAAAGAGAAAAAGGAAAGTTCCTTAGTCAACCACAACCCAACCCTAGAAGAGTTCATAAATTATCTTCTGGTGAGAAATCATCAAATCATGTGAATTCAATTAAAACCCTTAGGAGTGGTAGAGTGGTAGACAATAAGGTAACCTTGCTTGATAGTGAACATGTTGTAGTTCACCCTTCTAAGCATGTAGTTGAAGAGACTGATAAAGTCTCTAAAGAGTCCAATGCGGTTCCCGCTGAGCCCGATTTTATGTCCAACTCCCCATTCCCATAAATTCTAGTACCAACTAGGAAGGAATCCAACTTTAATGATATATTGTAGATTTTTTTAAGCAAGTCAACATCAATCTTCCTTTATTAAATGCAATTAGGCAGATTCCTGCTTATGCCAAGTTCCTTAAGGATCTTTGTACGCGAAAGCGAAAGCTTAGTGTATAGAAAAAATCCTTATAGTTAGTCATGTGAATTCAATTATCCAAAACAACACAACTCCTAAGTATAAAGACCCCGGTTCCCCTACCATTTCTTGCACAATAGGTAACTACCGTGTAGAGAAAGCGTTACTTGACTTAGGATCTAATGTGAACTTACTTCTGTACCATGTGTACCTCCAGCTAGGACTTGGTGACTTAAAACCTACCCAGATAACACTTCAGTTAGTTGATAGGTCTGTAAAAATTCCTCGTGGTATTGTCAAAGATGTTCTTATTGATGTCGATAGGTTTATTTATCTTGTGGATTTTGTTATCCTAGATACCCAACCTATTCCTGACCCAGAAAACCAAATACATGTGATATTAGGTCGGCCGTTTTTAGCTACATCTAATGCGATCATTAACTGTCGAAATGGTATTATGAATTTATCTTTTGGTAATATCACTATTGAGCTGAATATTTTCAATATTAGTAAACAACCCCCTGAGCTAGATGACACGTGTATTGAAGAGGTGAACATGACAGGAACATTAGTTCAGGAGTCATTACCAAACATCTTATATGAAGATACATTAGAGAGTTATTTAACCCATTTTGGTTAAGATTTCGATTATGTTAGCACCATTGATCAAGTGAATGCTCTGTTAGACTCTACCCCTGTGTTAGATACTAATAGATGGAAAACTAAATTTGAGCCACTACCAGTTTCCAATTCTACCTTAATTCCTTCTTTAGAAGAGCCTCCTAAGTTGGACCTCGAACCATTGCTAGATACTCTGAAATATGTGTTTTTAGGCCCATCTGAGACTTAGCCTGTAATTGTAGCATCCGATTTGGATAGTGATAAAGAAAGTAGGCTAGTGACCGTACTTCAAGACAACAAGGAAGCTTTAGGATGGACCTTAGAAGACATTAAGAGTATAAGTCATATTGTTTGTATGCATAAGATTCATTTAGAGGACGACACCATACCTTCTAGGGAGATGCAACGTCGACTGAACCCTAACATGAAAGAACTAGTTCGAACTGAGGTGCTTAAGTTGTTAGATGCGGGTATTGTCTACCCCATTTCAGACAGTAAGTAGGTCAGCCCCGTTCAGGTTGTTCCCAAGAAATCATGTATCACTGTAGTCCAGAATGAAAGCAATGAGTTAATCCCAACTAGAGTGACCACGGGGTGGCGTGTTTGTATTGACTATAGAAAATTGAAGAAGGTCACAAGGAAGGGCCACTTTCCCCTTCCTTTCATCGACCAAATGCTAGAGAGATTATCTGGATATAGTCATTATTGCTTGTTAGATGGCTACTCTGGTTATAATCAGATTGTTATTGCCCCAAAAGACCAAGAGAAAACTAATTTTACATATCCCTTTAGTACCTTTGCATATAGACGTATGCCTTTCGGGTTGTGTAATGCACCCACTACTTTTCAGCGCTGCATGATGAGTATATTTTTTGACATGGTAGAACGATTTTTAGAGGTCTTTATGGATGATTTTTCAGTGTTTGGTTCATCTTTTGATAAGTGCTTGCATCATTTGACATTAGTGTTGACTAGATGTAAGGACAATAATTTAGTTCTTAATTGGGAGAAATATCAATTCATGGTTCGATCAGGAATTGTTTTAGGGTATATCATATCTTCTAAGGGTATAAAGGTAGTGATAGACACATTTATGTGTCTAATTTGCTCTCAACTTTTTTAGTGTACGGAACTCATTTTGTACTAATATTTTGTTTTTATGTATTTGTAGGTATTTTTGGATAATAAACATTGTTGGAAAAATTGGCTCAAAAAATTACTAAAGGAACCCAAAATTGATAAAGGCACACAAACAGTGGATATGGGCACCCCCCTCTTATTCATGGTTCAAAAACCATTTTGGTGGGAAAATTACTTCACTTAATTATGAAGATTTCAGCGAATATTTGCGGAGTGTTTTGAGGAGATAAAGCAAGATACTATCTTGCCATTACCATGGAGAGATTTTATACGATTGGGAGATCACGAAATCAAGACAGAATATAAAATCAAATCACGCAAGTTTATGAGAAAATATTCTCGAGTATCATTCTCTGTTAGTGATGATTTTGGGAGATTTGATGGCATGTGGTGTATAAATAGGATGGAGTCGAGTCATAATGAAGGCAGAGAGTATTGGGGAGAGATCAAGAGGTGAAAAAAGCGATCAAAAATCAACTCAGAAAAATTGATGTTGCTGCTGCATGAAGAACAAGGAATAGGTAACGGAATCTACAACCAATAGGCTCTTCATCGATTTGCAACAAATATTGTCGCAATTGTAACGTTTATTTCCAGTTGTAACAGTTTTTTCAACCTATTTGCAACGAATATTACTGCATCTGCAACATTTATTTTCATCCCTTATATAAAAGTTAGTATGTAACGTCTATAAACGTTGCAAACTCACTGTTTTCTTTGTTTTACTCTATTTTTATCATTTATAAATTTTTTTTTGAGCTATGAACCATAATTTTGAGCAAGTGATTAATATGAGGAGCTAAACCCAATCTATGAGGCGGCGGAGGAAGCTATTTTTCCAAAGATTATGTGGTAATATTTATTTAATTAATTTATGCAATTCTTTTATGATTATTTGCCTTGGACCGATTTAATGATTTTTATTAAACAATTGTGATTTCGTTAGATGGTACATGCTTGGCCTAGGTTTTAGATGTTCCATGCTTTTGTTATACATTGTTGTTTTAAAAATTTACTTATTACTATATTTTAGAATCAAATTAAATGTAAGAATTGTATGATTATAATTATTGAATTAAATCATTTTAAATTTGGAAAATAGTGGAATCTTAGCCTCAGTTTACTCTCAATTTTGTTATCAATTTTATTTGAATTTTGCTATTTTTAGTCTAGAAATTAGGTTTAAAAACAAATCTTCACAAGTCTTGAATGAACTTTACTTGCCACTATTACAAAACCATCAGGTAGACAAAGCCAAAGTTGACCTTATTAAGAATTTATAGGTTCCCAAAACCGTAAGAGATATTAGGTCCTTCTTAGGGCATGCAGGTTTTTATCGTCGATTCATTAAGGATTTTAGCTTGATATCTAGACCTCTTTGCAATTTGCTTGCAAAAGATGTTAAGTTTGTCTTTGATGATGCTTGTTTAGAGGCTTTTGAGAAGCTTGAGACTTTACTCACTACCGCCCCCATAGTCGAGGCATCTAATTGGAACCCACCCTTTGAAATCATGTGTGATGCTTCAAATTATGCTATTGGTGTTGTGTACTAGGTCAACGAGAAAACAAATTACTTCATGTGATTTACTATGCTAGCAAAAATCTGAATGATTGCCAACTGAACTACACCACTATAGAGAAGGAATTGTTAGCCATTGTTTTTGCCTTAGACAAGTTTAGATCCTATATCTTAGGTTCTAAGGTCATAGTCTTTACTGATCTTGTTGCTTTGAAGTATCTTCTGTCCAAGTTCTGTCCAAGAAGGATACTAAACCTAGATTGATTAGATAGATCCTTTTGTTGCAAGAATTTTCTCTAGAAATTAGAGATAAAAAGGGAGAAGAAAATATAGTAGCGGACCACTTGTCTAAGATTGTTTTTGATTCCCCTGATGATTCCCTTATGTGAGGGATAGTTTTCCTGATGAACAGCTTTTCCTTGTTTCCCGATTACCTTGGTATGCGAATATAGTGAACTACCTTGTTACTGGTCGAATGCCCCAATATTGAGGTAAACAAGATCGTTTTAGGTATGTAGCCGAGGATAAGCATTTCTTTTGGGATGATCCTTATCTTCTTAAATATTGTCCGGACCAGATTATTAGGAAATATATACCTGATAATGATTAGTCAAATATTTTTTCCTTTTGTCATGATCATGTTTGTGGGGGTCATTTTATACTAAGAAAACCGTTGCTAAGATATTGCAGTGTGGATTCTACTGGCCTTCGTTGTTTAAAGACATTCACTGTTACTGTGTTACTTATGAGCATTGCCAGAACTTAGGAACCATTTCACGCAGAAATATGATTCTTTTGAACACTATTCTAGTTATTGAGGTCTTTGATGTGTGGGGCATTGATTTTATGGGTCCTTTTCCTATTTCTTTTGGTTATTTTACATCCCTGTCGCTGTAGTCTATGTGTTTAAGTGGGTTGAGGCGGTTTCATGTTAATCAAATGACCACAGGCTTGTGGTCCAGTTTTTGAACGATAACATATTTACACGTTTTGGTATACCGCGACCTATAATTAGTGATGGAGGGTCACAATTTTGTAATCGACCATTTAGGATTTTGATGAAGAAATATGGTATTAACCACAAATTAGACTAGTGGTCAAGTAGAGGTTTCCAACAGGGATATAAAACGTATTTTTAGAGAAAAAAGTTAATCCTAATCGAAAAAACTGGTCATTGAGGCTTACTGATGCCTTATGGGCTTACCGTACCGCGTTTAAGACCCCCATTGGAATTTCACCTTATCGTCTAGTTTTTGGCAAGGCATGTCACCCATCGAGATAGAGCATAGAGTATATTGGGCTGTAAAGCAACTTAATTTTTCGCTTGACAAGGAAGGAGCTCACAGGAAGCTCTAGCTCAATGAGTTGGACGAGATTCGTAGAGATGCATATGATAGTGCTAAGGAGTATAAGAACAAAATGAAACTTGTGCATGATAGAAATATTTTAAGAAACTCATTTTTTCCAGGTCAAAAAGTTCTTATGTATCATACTCGTTTGCATCTATTCCCCAGGAAGTTACGCTCTCGGTGGATGGGTCCTTTTATAGTTCGCACTGTTTTTCCTCATGGTGTTATTGGTATTGATACGTTGGATGGTAGTAGTTCTTCAAAGGTTAACGGTCAAAGACTCAAATCCTTTTTAAAACCTTTTCCTACAGGTGATGTTGAGGAGGTCCCTCTGGAGGACCCTGCTTACCTTGATTGACCATCAAGTATGTTGTTGTACATTAGTAATTTTTTGTAGGTTTTTGTTTTATTTTCTGTCTTTTTCTCCAGAGAAGGATTGTTACGCTTCACCTAGATACTATATTT
Organism: Papaver californicum; assembly: GCA_023531435.1. NCBI lineage: Eukaryota > Viridiplantae > Streptophyta > Magnoliopsida > Ranunculales > Papaveraceae > Papaver > Papaver californicum. The sequence continues at coordinate 1,923 of JAJJMC010002728.1, read as the reverse complement.
CTGACTTACCTCTTTCCTCTAGTTACCTATATTTTTGGTATTGCGCTTTAATTTGAAACATTAAGAACAATGTTAGGTTTAAGTTTGGGGGTAAGGGAGAAACTTTTAGTTGAAATAATAAAACTCCAAATTTTATAAACTTGTGAACAATTCAGGGTGACACTTACCATTTTAGGTAGATGAAAACATAGCTCTTATCTATAGGAATTGGTGTGCCCATCTAAATGGTCTATTCATAAAAGGACAAAGCTCAGGTGTTAGAAATAACATGATAGTTGTCACCATATTTCGGAGTCTATCTCGACCATGTCACATTTTCTTTTTATTTTTTCAATTTTTTGTGTTTCTCTAAGTGATTTGGTGGAGCACCAGTATCGAATTGTTATCACCGCTAGGATGAAGTAGAGTGTTTGAGATTACGCCCCATTATTGTATTATTTAGACCATTTTTTTAAATAAAAAAATCGAGTATTGACACTTTGATAGCAATATGTGTGTGTTCTCCCTGTCTTCGTCGCCTAAGCAAGCGTGGAACGCAGGATCCATGAGAACTATCATGTAAGATGCTGATAAGGAGCATGCGCTTGGATTCATTTGATCCAATCATGTTGTCAGTATATTTAAAAATAATAAATTATTATTTTATTTTTAATAAATCGACCGCTGGGACTCTTGTATATACTAGCTGAGTCGATAAATATAAGGATTAAGAGTAGTGGGAGCATATCTCAATCCATTAGGATTCATCCTGGTAATGACCTTCAGACAGATATGGGAAACACCGTTCACCTTAGTCAACATGCGCGAACTTCATTTTGCCTACATCCATCTTCTAAATTTTTTCATGTGATTGTACTTTGATAGATTCTGAGTATCATGGTTGAATGACTATCTAAGTGAAGTTTTGAATTCTTATATATGAATTTTAGTATGATGAGTGCAAGACAATAATTGGACTCATATAAGGTAATGATTCCCATAGACGAAGAATTTAGTATGCCAACTAAATAGCTTGTTAAGTGCTTACCCTCAATCGTTCACAGGTAGCTAGGGTTTGGAGTAAAAGTTTTATGGGTATATCTCTCGTAAACCCTCACGAGACTATAACTCGTCCGATAGGGACACCTATGGGTTTAAAGGCTTGTTGCACACGCTAAGTACAACCGCGATGCCTGCGAAAGTGAGTTATGATTTTTATTCTTAGATTAGATTTGCTCGAGGACTAGCAAAATATAAGATTGGGGGTATTTGATATACACATTTTTGTCTCTGATTTGTCTCAATTCTTTATATTGATAGTGCTCGATTATATACAAATTGTGTTATTTTATGTATTTTTGGAAGAATAAACAATCATGGAAAAATGGGCTTAAAAGTGTTAAAGACACCCAAAAAACTGATAAAGGCACCCCAAGGATTTGGCTAAAAGCACCCATGTTTTGGATTCAGGCACCACCCACATCCTTTCTCAAGTTCAAAAGATTTTTTGGCGCAAAAAGAATATATTCTCTTATTTGTGAATATGTGAGGATTTTCTTACGAGTTTTTTTTGGTTATTTCTCGTTGGATAAAGCAAGAATATCCTCTAGCCTTATTAAAAGGAAATCTTACATGTTTGGGAACATATAAAATCAAAACATGAAACTTTGTTAGATGTGAGAAAGAAAGAGATATTATCGACTTTGAAGATATTCTAAAAGAGAGAATAACAACAAGGATTTTATTCTTGAGTGTATTAAGGAAACATCGTTTTGTGTTTTATTTCTGCCAGCGAGAAGATTGAAAATCAATGATCGAGATATCACCGAGATCTTTGATTTTTTGCCAAGAGAATATTTTCATGAAAAGCGATGATTTCGAGGAGTATTGAGGTGGAAGGTGGTTGTATTATAAATAAGAGGATTAGAGAAGAGTTATGGGTGG
>JAJJMC010002718.1:0-12206 GCA_023531435.1 Papaver californicum | reverse complement strand
TGACTGAAAATTAGCATAAATTGCTGCCTCCTTGTGGGAACGAACTTTTTCTTATCCCTGTACTTCATTCTATTTTAGAGAGTAAGAACTTGATTATTTTGGTTGGTTACGACACGACCAGGGTGCCCTTATCCAATGGTGGGTGTCTTTAGCAATTCTCCTTGGGTGCCTTTAGTAATTTTACGGATGCCTTTAATAACTTTTTGAGCCAATTTTTCCACCAATGTTTATTTCCCCAAAATACCTACAAACACATAAAAACTCACAATAAGTACAAAATAAGTGCTAAAAAGAGCGAATATATGACAAATATGACACAAAAATGTGTCTATCAATATATTGCTAGTAAAGAGTTAGGATATCCGTAATTCTTGAATAACTCCTACACAAGTAGAAAATGTGAGACTTTGCAGAGGGATTCTGTGGAGCAATCACGTGTAGAAATGAAACTATAAAGTGAACCTTGCGCTAAGAGTTTAACTATTAGAATCAACCTATAAAGTCACAAAATATAAAGCATTTAACCAAATTACACTTAGAGTGGGCTAGTTCTAAATTGTTTAGACGATTATAATATGGTATTCAAGCGCCTCGGTAACCAGTGACTAAAGGAATTTTAGGGATAATACTGCAAAATGGTACTTTCAGGTAGGTTCGAGAGATCAAGATCGAACAGGACGAGCCTAAACCAAGAAATGGCCTTTCACGTCCTTCTTGGATCACAAAGGTGGAGAAGATTGGGTAGGTCTTAGGGGAGGGAAGCAAAGAAGGTTGAGGAATCTCATTGTGATGATTAGTTGTAGTGTGTAAAGAAGTATGGATTGATGAATCTCATTGTGATGATTCTTTCTTGGTTCCTGTTCGAATAGATGAGAACATCTATTTATAGTTTCAGAGAAGACACACTGATTTCTCGTAAGTGGTGGAAGTTAGCGAGAGATGGAGAAGTGACGATTGTGGAGATTGTAGTGGAGTTATGTCCGAAAAGTAAGGAAGACTTGCCTGACCACTACTCCTCGTCCTCTCAACTTCTCTGTAACCGTCCCAATACTTGTTACCTTCTTGTTCGTGGATGTGTTTCCACAACGCACGATTGCCGTAGACCGCCAGATCGATACCCTAATGAGAATCCCCCCATGTGTTGTATTTCATATCTCGTAGAATGACATTGGAGTCGTGAACCGCCACTGTTTTGATTAGGTCAAGTCAATTTAATTCAAGTCAAATGACTTGCTAAGTTAGTGAGGCAAGTCGCACAACTCACTAAATTGATGATCATACTAATTAGTGTCAAGTCTGATAAGTTTAATAGTCACATATTAACTTTGAAATAACATGGCATAATTTTAATAGCTAAATATTAGCTTAGGTGTGACTCGGCATAAGTCTGAAAGACATTTAAGGCCAAGATTGTAAAGAGATTCTTAAGCAAGAAGGCTTATTAGATAACCATATAAGATTATTGTTGGCATTAAGACGGTATTGAAAAAAATGAGACATTTCTGAGAGAAGCATCTAGCAAGGCTATCATTAGCTTCTTAACTCAAATGGTAATGTGCTAGCTTATTAGTCGTAAAAGCTAATGTGCTAGCATTCCGAAAGCAAGGCTAATGTGCTAGATTTTAGCAAGGAAGGTATATTTTTAGCAACGAAGGCTAAAACAATACTAAAGAGGCTAGCGTTTTTAACGCAAAGGCCAGGACGATGCTAAGCTAAGGTAGCTAGTACCAATATGTTAGGGCTAAGAACGTTCGTGTAAAGAGTGCGGTGGCCAAGGGCGCCTGCTAGGCCAAATACGCTCGCGCCAATGAAGCTTGCCCAAGGACGATGTGCCAAGAACGCTGCGCCAAGGATGTTATTCCAAGAACGTTTGGTAGCCAATGAAACTATGCAAAGAATGTTGAGCAAGGAAGCTTGGTACCAAAGACACGTTTGCTGAGACGCTTGCGCAGGAACGCGCTAGCTAGGAAGGGACGCTAGCGTTGAGACGCTTGCGCTGGGACGCTTTTGCCTAGACACGCTAGTGCCAATGACGCTTGCTAGTTGTATGCTGCTAAGATGAAACGCTTGTAGATGAGATGCTTGTGCTGGGACGCTGCTAGCTGAGACGCGCTAGTACCAAGGCCGTTAGCACTTTTAGTGCAAGGGAAAGAGTTAGCGTCAATGTGCTGCTAGGACAAGGATCTAGTGCTAGCTTGGCGCCAATGTAAGAAAAGGCTAGAGTTAGTCTCATTCATAGGTATGCATCTTCGAAGGAATTGCTCTTTGTTTGTGGCTCGTCCAAGAGGAGTGGCGCATAACTTGTGGCTTTTCCTTGAACAAAGTGCCAAAGTGGCATATTTTAAGCTCAGGACATCGATTTGTGATTGTTTTTTATGAATAAGTATTAAGTTGAAATGCCTCTTTGGGGATTAAGCATTAGCTATCCAAAAATATGCGTATCACAGTAAATTGGTGTTGTTTCAATATCAACATTGGATATAAAACAAGCTCTAGGAATAGCGCTAGAGAAGACTTTGGTGTTTTTAGAACAAGCTCTAGGAATAACACTAGAGAAGACTCAAGTTGCTCCATACTACTGGCCAATCCATATAGGAGCTTGAAATTTATTAGAGAGGCTACAAGATCAATTTAGAATGCTTGTAGTTATTTTTAGAGACTGTATTCTTAATTCTCCTATGGAATATAAGCAAAAATACAATATTTCTTATTCTGATGTGAAGTCAGAAATATACGCGCAAATATGCACGTATACTTCTATGTTCCTGCAACTAGGCAGAAGGCCGATTTTACAATTCTGACCCTTGTCAAAAACCCACCATCCACATTAAGTCCCCTACTTAGTGAGGAGAAGTAATGTTGTACAGTAAACACTAGATGGTGACAATATGTTTATAGTAATTATATATGTATAATCAAAATTTTAAGAGTATGAGGAGATGTACTTAGCTCATGTTTCTCTGAGATTGAGATGTGTTCCCCTTAGCATTAACCTTGGTTGGGATTAGTAGATGTCCACGTTCTTGTCAGGAATGCTTGCCCGGAGACGATGCTTTGAGCAACAAAGTTGGAGATAGTGGGAACTGACAGAAGAAGTTGATGGTAGATAAGAACTGCGGGTGGGGATGGTGGTGGACTCTAGTGCTCTTGTCGTAGACTTGATCATATCAGTTCTTTAGGTACATAATATTTCTTTGGTTTAATCTTGTATCAGCGAAAGTATTGGACATCAAGGAAGCAACATCATAAGTTGGGACGACATGGTTACAACAGTGAAACAGTGTTGATACAAGGTTGATGACGCCTTCTAGTGTGGTGAGATCTTCTTGGGAGATGCATTGGAACCTGAGATGATAGTATTTCTGAGAAGTAGGAATCCATGGGTAGATGAAGTACCTATAATAAAGCTGAGTCTTCTAAATCCCGTCTGGAAACCCTAGTTTGTACACCATTCACTCAAGAAGATCTTAAAGTTTCATTCAATATCGGATTTCGGTGTTTGACCCCAATTTTTGAAGCCAATAGACCAAGCTATCATATGCAAAAAGAATCACTCGATTAGGAATTTGCTAGGTCAGTCAACCATGCATAAATATTTGTGATTAGTAATCACATATGGATTTTCAGATTCTGTACACTTTAGTGTAAGAGCCATATCTCCTAGATCATGTCTCCGATTGACGTGCCCTTATGTTATATCAAAGAAGAGATAGATGAATACTTATTGTGAATGATGCTTTGACCCTTTCTTTACCGATTGTTATCGATTTTCGAGTTTGTAGAATGAAGAGGTAATAATAGGAGTAACAACAATGAAATAGAGAAGAAGTCATGACTGTTGTTGGGAGATGGCGCTGTGAGATTTTATCGTGGTAAAGATGTTGGCTTCATGAGGATGCTAGATCTGTGAATAATGTCTCAGTTTCTGTGAGAAACTCTAGCTTCGATGAAAATTCCTTATTATGTGGAAAAAGTTAGCGTTGGAGAAGAAGGCGTGCGCCGAAGGAGGCGCGGCTTGCGGGCTTGCACCGGGGAAGGATCCACAACGTGAGATTTTTCTATGGTGAACATATCACTGGATCCCTGACCAGCAACTTGTAAACCAATATTCTAGAAGTTGAGAGGAGAAGCCTGAAACGTTCTGGATGTGATCAGGTAAGAAGAGAAGGCCTCCTAGTCGTGTGAGTACTGATGTAGAGAGGTTTTTTTGCTAGTACCATTGCTGATCATACGTTCTAGTTGAAGGATATTACTGTAACTTTCAAAAGTAAGGGAGTCGTCAGTCCCAAGTGTAACTCACTTGGATCCGCTACCTGGCAGAAGATAATTTGGGTGTCGTCACAGGTCCATGCTTCCAGGAATTTGAAAGGACATGGGAAATCATGAAATGTGGAGCCGTCCTTTGTTGTCGTTGAAGTGCTGGGACTGGGGAGAGTATCTGAATTGAAGTTGAATCCATCGTTGTCGTCTGGGATGTTGAGATACAACATGACTGCTTTTTGACTTTGTGAGAGTCGCGCTTTTTCATGCTCCTTAGACTCACAAGGTTGTTGTATTCTTCTGGAGGTGGTAACAGGATGATGTATCCCCATGGTCGAACTTTGTGAAAAATATGATCTCACTGCTGTTGATGGAGATGCAGTAACGTTTCCTTGCGGACAAGTCTGATAGAGGTTGGCTCTGGATCTGAGAAGGGCAAACTCTGACTGATGTGTCCATGAGGGACGGGTATTAGAGTAAGACAAGTAACTCGAGGCCCCTCCGTTAGCTTGGATCTGTCTCCAGTAAGCTTCTTCTCTTTATGATCATGACAGAACATGTGAATTCTTCAAACTTCTCATGTAAGCGTACCCATGCTCAAATTTACAAAGAATTTAATATATTTTCACTATAAATTTCAGAAGTATAGTGATAGGGAAAAAAGTTGTAGAGTCTTCATACAACCTCCGTTTTTGACGATTGACCCCTCTATCTTTATTATAAAATAATTTCCTACGTCATTTTGGGAAAAATACAGGTTTTGAGCTTGTTTGTGGTGTTAAAATGACCCAACAGTAAAATTCAAGAAGTATCCAAAAAAATTCTGATAGTTTTCAGACCTGACACTGTTCACCGTTTCGGCCATAACTCTTAGCTTGTTTATCCGATTGATGCACCCTTTTAGTATGTTGTAGTATACATCCATAAAAAACTTTGGACATATGCTTCATGCTCATATTCCTTACCAATTTTCTCTAGCTTCAGAGTTTCCAGGAGGTAGTGTAAACGGTTCCTGACTTCTATTTTGTGAAACGTCTTGTAATGGGTCCAGACCATATAAAACTTCAAATATTATTTTATAATGAATATACACGAAATTTATGAGTATATATAATGACTTTTATGGTTCATGCTCAAAATTTTTATGTCCGAGACCTTCTGACCTAATATGCACGTATTCTCTCTATTTTAGGGGGAGAATGACCAAAATCAGAGAGTTGAACCTATGAGTGAAAGAATAAGGGTTAGCGTTTATCCCATCGTAAATGACATCTCATCCCACACTGAAAATCATAGAGGGACCCTTTCTCGCATACTTGTTGAGGATAGTGCTTCCACTGATGTCATTACGCAGGACATCAGTGAAGTAGAGAGTGTGCCCATCGAGTATCCTAATATGAGTATTAATGTTGGATTCCACTTCAATAAGATCCTCCTTGGAACACGTGTGTGTGTTATTTAGATTGGATGAAGCTTCCAAATCCAGGGATAGGACTGAAAGGCTATCTCAGAGGGTTTCAAGTTTAGAACGGTAGTTAGAGGAAGCATACCTCCGGAAAGATCGAGCCAGTCTTTAAAGACTTTAAAAAAAATAAAAATATTTTATGGTGTTTGGGATAATAGGTAGGATTTGACAAGTAGTTTGCAAGAGATTTTATTTTCTAAGATAATGATATTTTATTTGATTGACAAACTTGAAATCCCGAGCATGAATGCAGAAATATTGCAATCATTTTGGAGGAATTACGAATATTGCAAAAGAAGATATATGGGAATTATTAGAAAAGTGTTTGTAGAGTATTTAAGCATTGGAATCCTTGAGACACTTTTCGTGTGTCCCTACCCCTTCTAGCTTATTAGTGTTGATGAGCTTCTCCTTATCTTTAGCAGGGATGGCTCTAATCCACTTGATAAGATATTGAAAGGGATCGGCCTCCCATTCACATTATCTAGTCATAGTGGGTTTGATCTCTGGATAAATTACCCAAGCCTCGATGGGACGTGGGATAGCTTGTTGTAAAGAAAGATATTGAATAGAACTTACTTGGTTGAGTCCCAAAGTCTTGATCGAATCCCTAAGCTTTAATGATAACGAGGAACCCGCCTTGTTGTTGTGAATCCATGGGCGCCCCAGAACCATGTCGTTACCTGGATCTTCTTTAATAATATAAGACTTTTCATCTTTGAGGTGAGCAGTGGTGGGGATTCCCCTGCCATTCTCTTTATTTTTCTTGCCGACCATGTCTTCCGAAGGAAGCTTGTCTTTGGATTAAGTGTCTTCAACAAAAGATGGTAGACACTTGCCAGATATGACTCGATTGAGGGCAGTAAAAATATCCTCATGTTGATCCTTTGAAAAGTGGAGGAGCTCGCACATGCGCTCCATTAATGATTGAACTGTTCGGTTGCTAGATTCTCCGGAAAGAGTGAAATTTCTAACATGGAGCGGATTCCTATGGATATCTTCAGTCCCCGTGTGTAGTTCAACTGATTTTATCTTCTCTTTGAAGATGCATTTCAAACCATTGCATTCGTTGGTAGGATGGTTGACGAATCGGTGAAATGATAATACTTCAGATCTGACATTTCTTGGGCTAGTGGTGGACGGTGCACATGTGGTAACTTGATGGCGTCGTCTTGTATATATCCAGACTTCCACTAACTCGGGGTCTTCCTCTATGGTAAAAGGAAAGTCTTGGAAGGTTAGGTTTGGTTTCGTCTCTTGCTCCTGCTGTTGTTGTTTCTGTCGTAGATTCTTGGCCAGACTTTAGGACGGGACAGATCCTTGGGATGGTGCTGAGTCTGAGATTGGATCTGACGGGAAGCGTTTGGTTTGTAACGCTCACTGAGAAGAAGCTTTCCTCTTGACTCCTTCATTTCTGGAAGTACCTATCGATATTTGGATAATATGCTGCTTGTTGATTAGTCGTCTGTTTCTACGGGTACCTCAAAAACTTTCTTCTCTAGCATGCCTCATTCTTTCCATTGGGGCAGGAGTAGTTGTCACAGATCGCTTAACGGCCTCTTGGAGTTCAGCGAAGGTTTGTAAATATAAATTTTCCAACAAGGCTTCCTAGACTGGTGATAGACACAATTTTATGTCTAAATTGTTCTTAATTCTTTGTTATTACTAACGCTCGATTTGTACTTATTGGGTTATTTTATGTATTTGTAGATATTTTTGGATAAATATTTATGGAAAAATCGGCTCAAAAAGTGATACAGGCACCCAAAAAATATTACTAAAGGCACCCAAGGACAACTGCTAAAGGGACCCTATCTTTGGATAAGGGGCATACCCTTGTCATTCAAAAATTCTGATTGGCGGGAACAAAATATTCTAACGCGTGAAGGTTTACTGAATTTAGAAAACCGTTTTTTTAGGGTTTCTAAGAGTTTCAAAGCTATCCAACTTGAAGCAGTATCTATAAGAGGACCAACACACGTCAAATACAAGGATTTCACGCATAAAATAAGCTGGTATATCCTTGTTTCAGCCGGAAAAAGTTTGGATATCAAAGTAAAGATACATACGATTTTGAGTTGGTTTTGGAGAGATTTCGGAGTCCTTATCGATTAAGGATAAGTTATTAGGGTTTGTTGAGCCTATAAATAGCAAAGAGAACAACAAAAATCGGATGGCGGCGGCTCGGGAAGAAAACAGAAAAATACTGTTTTTGCTGCTGCTGAAGACGTGAAGAACAAGTAATAGGCGACGGTTTCTTCAACCTATCTGCAACAGATATCTTCGTCTTTGCAACATTTATCTTCAGATGGAATGGTTTCTTCAACCCATCTGCAACCTATATCTTAGCATCTGCAATGTTTATCTTCAGCTGAAAATACTTTTCTTCTGTAATAGTGAGAAAAATGGTTTGCAACGTCGTTACACCGTTGCGAACCATTTGTGTTATTATTTTTATCTTTCAAACACTTTTTGAGCTATGTACCAATCATTTGAGGGTGTTTTGAGCAAGATGAGCTAAACCCCATCACTGAGGCAAGGGGGAAGCCATTTTTCCATGATTAATTGGTAACTTTTAATAATTTTTTTTATGACTTTTGCATTTAATTTTAATTGAATTATGATTTTTCTTAATTGATTGTGATTTTATTTGATGGGTTATGCTGGGACCTAGAGCTTTTGATAAGCCATGCTTTTTATTTAAAATTGATATTTTAAAAATCTACCTTTAGCAAAAATTAGAGTCACTTATTTGAACTAGAATTGTTTAAAATTATTATTTTTGGAATCATTTAAAAGTAGTTAATGGTGAAATCCATAACCTCGGTATTTGTGATTTTTTTTTTAATCTTTTGTGTATATTTTCTAGTTTAAAATCTAAAATCAATCTTCACCAGTTCGAGAGTTTGAAATTTTTTTACCACTATTCTAAAACACATCAACTGGCGTCACGATCTCGTTGTACAGATGCTAATTGCAATGTGACAAATCCGACGACTCTTCCTTTTGAGTTTGAGGAAATTTTTTTGAGTCTTCATAAGAAGCAAAACTAACATTCTCCCTGGGTCGAGTACTTGTTTTTTCCTTCAATAAACGATCTGTAAGAATTTTTAAAAGGCGAAACATCTCGTTGTCGATATAGCGGTTTGTTTTTCAGCACACATGGCCTCCCAATTAACTTGACCAGGTAGGAAAAATTTTGGAGTTATTGGATAGACTCCGTCGGTACGAGAAGACATGGAATTGAATTGAATGCTTCTGAACCCTTCCTAAAATCAAACATCTTGAAAATTGAGGAAATGGATTTTGTAACCGAAAGTTTGATTTCCCGCTGTGGTCGCCAATTGTTTTAGGGTAAAAACAAATGTAATGCAAAATGGTACTTTCAGGTAGGTTCGAGAGATCAAGCTCGAACAGGACGAGCCTAAACCAAGAAATGGCCTTTCACGTCCTGCTTCGATCACAAAGGTGGAGAAGATTGGGTAGGTCTTAGGGGAGGGAAGCAAAGAAATTTGAGAAATCTTAGTGTGATGAATAGTTGTACTATGTAGAGAAGAATGGATTATCTCTGGGATGAATCGCTTATTCAGTCTTGGTTCCTGTTTGAATAGATGAGACCATCTATTTATAGTTTCAGAGAAGACACACTGATTTCTAGTAAGTGGTGGAAGTTAGGGAGAGATGGAAAAGAGACAATTGTGGAGATTGTAGTGGAGTCATGTCCGAAAAGTAGGAAGACTTACCTGACCACTACTCTTCGTCCTCTCAACTTATTTGTAGCCGTCCAACTACTTGTTACCTTCTTGTTCGTTGATGTCTTGCCACAACGCACGATTTTCGTAGACCGCCAGACCGATACCCGAATGAAAATCCCTCCATGTGTTGTATTTGATATCTCGTAGAATGATAGTGGATTCGTAAACCACCACTATTTTGATTAGGTCAAGTCAATTCAATTCAAGTCAAATGACTTGCTAAGTCAATGAGGCAAGTCGCGTAACTCACTAAATTGATGATCAGACTAATCAGTGTGAAGTCTAATAAGTTTAATAGTCACATATTAACTTTGAAATAACATGGAATAATTTTAATAGATAAATATTAGCTTAGGTGTGACTTGGGATAAGTCTGAAAGACGTTTGAGGCCAAGATTGTAAAGAGCTTCTTAAGCAAGAAGGCTTATTAGATAACCATATAAAATTCTTGTTGGCATTAAGCCGGTATTGAAAAGAATGACACGTTTCTGAGGGAAGCAGCTAGCAAGGCTAGTATTAGCTTATTTGCACAAATGGTAATATGCTAGCTTATTAGTCGTAAAAGCTAATGTGCTAGCGTTCCAAAAGTAAGGCTAATGTGTTAGCTTTTAGCAAGGAAGCTATCTTTTTAGCTACAAAGGCTAAAACACTACTAAAGAGGCTACTGCTTTTAGCGCAAAGGCCAGGACACTGCTAAGCCTCAGAGAGCTAGTGCTGCTAAGCCAAGGTAGATAGTACCAATATGTTAGAACTAGGAATGTTCGTGTCAAGAGTGTGTTGTGGCCAAGGGCACTTGCGCCAAGGAATCTTGCTAGGCCAAATATGATCGCGCCAAGGAAGCTTGCCCAAGGACGTTGTGCCAATAACGCTGCGCCAAGGACGCTATGCCAAGAACGGTTGATAGCCAAGGTTGTCATGCCAAAAACGTTGCGCCAAGGAAGTGCTTGCGCTGGAACGCGCTAGCTAGGTTGGGACGCTAGCGCTGATATGTTTGTGCCGGGACGCACTAGTGCCAATGGCGCTTGCTAGCTGTATGCTGCTAGGCTGAAACGCTTGTAACTGAGATGCTTGCGCTGGGATGCGCTAGTGCCAAGGTCTTAGTGCTTTTAGCGCTAGGTAAAGAGTTAGCGCCAATGCGCTGCTAGGCGAATGAGCTAGTGCTAGCTTGGAACCAATATGAGAAAAGGCTAGGCTTATCCTTGTTAAGAGGCACAATGCGTCTTCGAAGGCATTGCTCTTTGTTTGTGGCTCGTCCAAGAGGAGTGGCGCATAATTTGTGGCTTGTCCTTGAGCAAAGTGCTAAAGTGGCATCAACGATTTATGATTGTTTTTTGTGATTAAGGCATTAAGTTGAAATGCCTCTTTGGGGATTAAGCATTAGCTATCCCAAAATATGCGTATATCAGTAAATTGGTGTTATTTCAATATCAACATTGGATACAAAACAAGCTCTAAGAATACACTAGAGAATACATTGGTGTTTTTAGAACAAGCTCTAGGAACAACACTAGAGAAGAATCAAGTTTCTCTATACTAGTTGGCAATCTATCTAGGAGCTTGAGATTTATTACAGAGGCTACATGATCAGTTTAGAATGCTTATAGTTATTTGTAGCGACTGTATTCTTAATTCTTCTACGGAATATAAACAAAAATACAATATTTCGTATTCTGATGTGAAGTCAGAAATATGCGCGCAATATGCACGAATATTTTTATGTTCATGCAACTAGCAGAAGAGTGATTATATAATTCTGACCCTTGTCAAAAACCTAACATCTATAGTAACGAAGAAGGATTCCTCGATCAACTCTCTCCTCACTGATTTCAACTCAACCAATTTACATTGCTTTGTTAACTTGGTTAATTTCTACAAAACATACCTCCATTTATGACATTTTCAACAACTAAAACTCCTTTATCTTCATGGAAACTAACTTGACTTCCATTATATTATTTATTAATTGAATGGAGTTAAAATCACTAATTAGTTGCATATTCTATACGCATCATCACCTAAGGAGAAATCACTTCGTAAATTTCATTCCAAGTGAATGACATATTAAGTTATTTTGGTGTGTGGTTCATCAAATCTTGTGAGATTTTTCTGGAAAAGATGTTAACCGCCATAAGTAAAATCCTCAAAAATGGCACCGAGTCCTAGGCTCAAGTCGCAACTACCTTCATACGAATGCTCCTAAAGCAAAAAATACGGAGCATGGTAAAAAGTCCACAATCGGGTTGCAAATGGCTAAAGTCCTATTTTATTCTGAAGGTCTCACATAAGAGGAATGACCAACTCCCTACAGTGTACGAGGCTTGATAAATACCAACCACTAAGTGGAGAAAATTGATAAAAAATAACTGGTTGACATGAATGTCATATAATTGCGAGTGCTTGCCGATATGTGGACGCGCATGAATAACTAAAATATCAGGATATTAAATGACTACAGGGTTTTCCTATAAACAGAAGGGATAATAAACGACGATCGGGCCTGGAAAAATTTCAAATCTCGTATAGAAAAAAGATCAATGATAACCGTGTAAAAGTAAATAATGAGATAAAATAATTGAGATATCTAAACACATGAAAGAAAAACGAAGCCGGATATTGACACAATAAAAAACTGATTCCAATAAGTCGACAAAAAGACACAACCAGAACAACAACCATGCGTGTTTATGCCAATATTCCCATTGACATTAACAACCAATGATTTAAGG
>JAJJMC010002716.1:0-23422 GCA_023531435.1 Papaver californicum | reverse complement strand
ATAATGACCTCATTCTTTTTGCATTGGATTCGTAATTTAATTTTCTACAAGATGGAGGGTAGAAATCCTGGACTAGACTGAGTTCCACTGGGTCTTTAGAAATTCTTCTCTTGTAAAGCTCCATTTCACTTGTTTCAGAGATGTAACCTAATAAAACACAAAAACTAGAAAAGTAATACTAAAACACGGTAATTCATACAAAATATAGCAAATAAGTATAAGGAAATGATACTCAAAATGTATAAATTATGCACTTATCAACCCCTTTGAAGTATTCTCATAGATTCTGGATCAATATTAATCACATTTGGATGACCAAAATGGCGATACCAATCCAAGTAATTTTCTACGGCCTCTTTTGTTCCTGGAGATGGATTTACCTCCTCCCTTTGGATTTGGTATTCCGGTTTATGGCGGTTGTTCCAAACCGCGACCGAAGGCGTTGGAATGTAGTTGAGCACGATGCTTGTGCCTTCGATCATGGAGCCATTCACACACAATTTAAAGGCTTTGATTTTTATCTTGGTTTGGACATAGCCATATTGGCGAAGAGTTCGACGATGGTTGCACATCACGAAACCAAACGGATGGTACAAAGGCCCGTTGTAGCCTGACACGTCCGATAATTGACATAAATCTTCTACTACTCCATCATCAACTATGTCAATCTTCCATAAGGATCAAACACCACATCTTCTACGGTGAAAGCAACAATTTCACTTCTCTTCTTTGCTATCTGTACTTCTTTATGCTTTGACTGAGTACCGGTGAATCTGAATTTCTTTCCTGTAGGTCCAGTAAAATCACCGTTCCACTCCGTCTTAGGAGCCAGGCTCGGAAAGTGATCATAGACCCATGCCTATGAAGATAATAAATATTAATATAAGATAATGCGCAAAAAAAATTAAAAGTTAAACATTGAAATTCCAACAATAAATTACCTGAAGAAGACCAGTATTCCCGGCAATCTCAGTACCTCTAACCCTCAAAGCTTTTCTAAGGTTGGAAAGTAGGTAAGCGAGGGTGGCAGTTCCCCATGAATACTCATGCGTCTTCTGGAGATCCTTCAACCACTGTAGAAAGTGAGCGTTGACCCTATTTCCTGAGTTGTCAACGAAGAAGATGGTACCAAGCATTTATAGCAGATACGCCCTGGCTGTACGCATAGCTCTAGTTTGATCTATGCCGACCCCATCCTTTTCCAATTGCAGGGTTCCTCCAAACTTCTCCCTCATACAATGCACAAAGATCTTCTTGGTCATACCTAAACCTTTCTTCGTTGCTTCACCCGGTTTATCTCCAGCGGCCAGTTTAAACTCTAACTCGGATTCTATCTTCTACCATCCAAGTGTGTCTTTAAAAAGGACACAAAGATCACTCCAAGACATGTTGTTGTCAAAATCTTCATACAAAGCTTTTCCTTCAAAGCCAATAATTGACTTGACATCATCCGGCTTTATTGTCATCTCGCCGAATGGGAGATGAAACGTATCGGTTTCAGGCCAATAACGTTCCATGAAGGCTGTGCAGGTAACACTGTCATATTCCAATATAGAATTGGTAATTTCGGGAGCTAACCCTGTACCATTTACGAGAACATGGACGACTTTACATTCTTCAGCTAACGGCCAATGTTGAGCCCTTTGACGAACCAATTTCTTCACGTCCTGTGTATGATCCTACAAAGAATAAAAACAATTTTTTTAATCAAAATAATACCAACAAGTTATAACTTGAAGTAAAACAAACGAATATTTAACAAAACAAGAGAAGTTTTTAGATTAATACCCTAGTCTCAGTAACTTTGGCAGCCCATAAATGCGGATAACTAAATAATATTGCAGACTCGTTTGGGGCCTCACCCCAAAGTCTTCCATTCTTCTTCTTAGGCAACAATACGTCTTTGCCTTTGGGAATATGCTTGCCTTTCAGTGATGGTTTCTTCCTTGGATTTTTTTTTCCTTCACTTGAGGTTGAGTAGAAGCAACAACAATTTCTTTACCTTTGCCTTGATCGATAAATTGTTCTTTGTCCGTCTCTTCTTCATCACATTCTTCCTCTTGTGGTGGTTCTCTAATCACAAGCGCACCTCCACTCATTACTGGTAGATATTCGAAATCTTCGAAAACATGGGATTCATCTTGAGGTAGTACTTCTTGTCTAGAGCTACCACCCCCTACCTCAAAATTCTTTTTCTTATTATTGTTCTTTCTCAAGCCTCTATTATTTACCCCTAAATGAACTTCTTAGCGAGCGGTTGGAGTGTGATCAATTGGTGTTAAATTATTACCCCTCTTGTTCTTGGGTTTTGCTCTATTCTTATTCATACAACATACAATCAATACAAGTTAGATAATTTAAAAACACAAAGCAATCAATCAAAAATTTGAAAATTCAGAACTCTTTACGATTGGGTTACACATATCGAACCCAACCGTAAATAATCAACAAAAAGAAGTTCAACTATACATGATAATTTACGGTTGGGAATTGACAATCCGACCCAACCGTAAATAATCATCAAGAAAAAAATTGAACTAGAGGGGAGAATTTACAGTTGGGAATTGACAATCGAATCCAACCGTAAATAATCAACAAAAAGAAGTTCAACTACACAAGATAATTTACGGTTGGGAATTGACAATCCGACCCAACCGTAAATAATCATCAAGAAAAAAAATGAACTAGAGGGGAAATCTACAGTTGGAAATTAGAATCGAACCCAACCGTAACTACAAATTTTTCTTTGAGTGCAAAATAGTTTACGGTTGGGTTCAAAATCGAACTCAACCGTAAAATATCATCTTCATCTCCTTCCTTATGATTTACGATTGGGAATTTTAATAACCCAAACGTGAAATTTTGAAAGAAACCAGTTACGGTTGGTTCGAATCGAACCCAACCGTAAGTTCTTGAGAACCTATATTTACGGTTGGGATTCCAATCGAACCCAACCGTAAATGTTTCTGGAAACCTAATTTTTTGACCTAAAATCAATCATTCTAACAAATTACAATCATAAAATGGATAAAAATAACATGAGTTCTTGTAGAATCATACCTCATATACACCATTGGTTGTGGTTGGGGAGTTTGATTGCCTTTACCACCGGTATGTTCTTCAATTTCTTGATGAGTTCGGTTTTCTTCGTTTGATTGATTTTGATTCAAATCACTGCTACCTTCTATACCTTTAGTAGAATTTGTCATCTTTATTATAGTGTTTGATTGACGATTATAAATTTTCGAATCGACGATTAATCAAAGACAATGAATTTGATGGAGAAGAAAATGGGGAGAAGGAGAGTTGAAGAGAAAGGTGATTTACGGTTGGGAAGAAGAAGAGTTTTTTGTTTAGGTTTTAATATGTTTTTTGTTTAGGTTTTAATAGGTTTTTTGTTTAGGTTATAGAGTAAAGGGTAATATAGGTATTTGTTATTATCATAGGGTATCACTTATCCAATATTTGGGTTAGCCTTCAACCATGGGAAGCCCCTCTATTGGAATGGGAAGCCCTATATAAGGCTTCTTCTTTAAGCATGAATTTTATTAGAAATTAGAGAGATATTATACGTGGGGTATATTTAATATAGTCTGGTTAAGAAAAGTTAGAATTGTCGGATTCTAGATTTTTATTGATAGATTTCATCTGATGCGTAATTGGCTAGACCATCTGTTGTCTGGTCTTATTTCTTGAAGTTATGTTGGATGGTGCAATTTGGTATTTGAAGCATTCTCTGCTTTATCTCTGCGATCATTCCAAAAATATATCAAGGTGGTGTCTTGGTAGAGGATATAAATCTAGGAAGTTTTCTGAATCCATCTCGAAAAAACTTTTGGCCATTGTCTTTCTGTCGCAGTTCTGGAGGCCAATAGGATGGTCCAAGTTTCAGCTGATAAGGCAGTTGTAATTCCAAGAGGTTGCGCTGAATCCATCATTATTTTTTTTTCCGAGTATCTGCAGATGAATCTCGCACCTGCAATTCATGGGTGTCCCCTGGCAGCTACATCCGTGTTGATCTTAATCCAGTCCAAGTTAGGGATGGACCATCCCACTTATATGGTTGTTGTTCTTATGTGCCACTTGATGGGATAGTATTTGGTGTATCGCTAGGTATCACAAGAGGTAGGGTCTCTTTTCCCCAAAAATACTCATGTTGATTCTTAAGTGCTCCCGTTAAAATGCCTTTCGATGTTGTTTGCTTGTGATGGTGTATGGGCTCATTTCTGGCTAACCATAAAGACCTGAAGAGAAAACAGAAGGAGGAAATAGTTGATGGTGGCCGTGGTTGTTGTAAGAGTTGAGGGATGGTTGTTTGGGTAGTTATAGTGTTTGGAGAGTAATGTTGGTATTTTGTTTGTTCGATAGGCGAGTGAGGAGGGTGTTCCAGGATAAAGGTGTTATTGGGCAATAGAGGAGCAAGTGGTCAGCCAATTCTGGTTCAGAGTTGCATTGAGGGCATAGGTCGATATTGGTTGGATGCGGCTTATGATAGAGAAGGTCGGTAGACCTTTGTTAATTGCTTTCCACAAGAAAATATGGATTTTTTTGGTGGACATGGTAAGGCCTACAGGAATTTGGTGACTGGGAGGGGGTTATGATTAGGTTAATTGACCTCCTGGTTAGGCATTAGTATTTGGATACAGTAGTGTACTTTCCAGTTTCTGAATGCGGTCAGATAATCATGTCCTGGGGGCTATCTTGAAAGAGGTGGATGTTTATGATTTTTTAGGCTGCAAGTAGTGGGAGTGTTCTTAGTTTATCATGTAGCCAGTTATGAGAAAAAAAGATCAATGATATCTGTTATTGTCTGGATAAGGGGTAGCATTGTGTTGGATTAAGGTTCGAAAAATGCGGAATCCAGTTAGCCTGGATAGGGGTTGTTAATCCATTTTCAATACGGTGGAAGATAAGATTTTCGAAGACAGACATGAGGGATGTCAATTGTTTCCATTGTATACTGGATGACGCAGGGTTGATATGGATGTTTTGGAGATTTGGTTGTTGCTTGAGATACTTCTTATTACATAGGGTGGCCCAGGTGAATTCAGGTTGATCATGCAAGCTCCAAACTCTTTTTATGAGCAACGCCTTATTATGCTCGCTACTTCTTCTTATGCCTAGCGGGGTTATTCCTTCTGCAATTGCTATGTTTTTGTGAATTGATCTTTGGGGTATAAAGGCACTTTGTTAGGCTTGTCAAAAATGGGAGAAGTGGCCAAATCCAGTTGACTAGAATTTTGGTAATGATTTTATAAGTGACATTACAAAGTCCTACAGGTTTGTATTGTGATGGCTTTGATGGATGATCTACTTTTGGAATTAGTATAAGATTTGTGTGGTTCATGATTGGTGGATATTAAGTGAATTGAAAGAAAATACGGACTATTGCTATCAACTGAGTATGAGTGGTTTCCCATAAGATTTTGAAGAACTTACTAGTGTAGCCATCTGGACCAGAAGTACGCTCAGAATCTATAGAGAAAAGCGCTTGTTGGATTTTTGTTGGAGTTACCTCTTCAGTTAGCATGTCACATTGTCTGGTAGAATCTGGGAGTGATTGTTGTGTATTGTTCTGTACAGTGGTCCATAATGAGTAAGTATATTACTACCTCATCTTTAATGCTGACTAGACAATGTGTCCTATCACCCAACATAACAAACTAGCCAATTTACCCATATGTATAGGACTTGGCCTTAGGAAGTAGATTGTTGTTAAATGCAATAAGTTCTATGTATCTTGCACTTTAGTCACTGAAAAATCAAACAGATCACGAATTTCGTGATTTTGTGGCTATTTTTGGTCGGACATAGATCATGAACTTTGATGGCACCTTCATCCAAGATAAATCTACAGGTATTCCTGATTTGATAACAGCAAGCAGGATTTGGTCGCAAATCTATTGTGTCAAACTTGCGTCGACTTGAATTTTGAGTAAAAAAACATCTATTACCCTGAGCATTGAGAAAATAACAAAAAACAACTATACGTAGGCTCTGAGATTAGGCAAAAATATCCTCTGTAATAAATGATTCTTTGGTATCATCAATACACGTCTCAGCTGGGATTTCAAGCTGTTCATAGTTCAGTTGTCGAGAAGCTTCATACACAGCAATGCCGGCGCTTACAGACAAGTTCAAACATCTTACATAAGTATCAATCATAGGTATTCTGATTGTTCCACCACCTAAAATTTCATTCTGGCAATCAAACAAAGCTTCCGGTGGCAGCCCAGATGTTTCCGATCCGAATACAAGCCAATCACCTCGTCTATATGAGAATTCCTAAAAAGAAGCAGGAAGAATATGTATCCAGTTAAAAACAGAGAGTGAGAGTTATGATTAAAAAAAAACAAAAAAACTATATGACTTGAATGTTGAAATGTAAAAGCCTAGACAGTTCCATATACTATGAAGTGGCTGACTGAAAAGCTGTTCAGTTAGATTTAAACACAGGCCCATATATTGTTTACAGGAATTAATCATATACATCAAGTGATGGAAATGAAGATGATGTAATATGTTCTTTGCTTTGAACACAAAACTTTTACGGAATAACAGATCGTAGCTAGAAAGATAAGAAAAACTCACAGAATGAGTTGATGTTCCTCGCTTAGTAAATGCCAGCAACCGCTTTGCACCCTCCTGCAGCAAAAATGTTACAATAATCGAGAACAGAGATAAAATAAACGAGGATGAAAAAAGGGAAACATGGAAGAGCGGTTGAAAGTAATGGAAACAGACCTGTTGTCTATAGTAATTTCTGAATTCTGCCCACGAGGTATGAATCTTAACAACCACATATCTATAAAGTTGGTTAGAGATCCCATCACATATCAAATCTTTTAACCCAGACCTTTATGTGATATATTAGCTGTGCAAAGATGCATATTCAAGATCTCAGTTCAGAGAAATCTTGCATCCGATTGAAATCGCCACATTTTCAACTCTTAACTAGAATAAGCTGGAACCAAGAAACATGGGTGGTGGTGGTGGTTGTGTGTGGGTGCTGGGAAACAGTAGACGGGAAAATGCCTACAAGCTTGAGTTTTTGTGCAGTACGGTCCATGAATCTTTCAAGTAAAATATTATACAGTATATTCCAAAAATTTAGAAAGTTAAAGTAGATAGAAATGAAGTTTAGTGGATACGGCCAGTAATCCAATCCCGCACGCTTTAGTTTTGTATCATCGATCTCAAAGCCTAGTGGCTATAGAAAGAAGCAGAATGATAACATCAGCATTTTCTAAATGTCAGTATTAACTACTGAGAAACAAAAAGGTTCGTGTTGCCTGAGCTCATTCCAGATAGACTAAACCCTTGCTTGATATCCTGGAATACATTGCCTGATGAAAATGAGAAATGATGCCTAATTTTGTGTGGGAATGCACTGTTATATTTACAGGGGTGTATTGGATTGGGAGTTATAAGGATAGTTAGATATCCTAAAAACACCTAGGTATTCAATTAGGATTTATATGGAATCAGTAAATATCCATGGTATTCAATTAGGATTCTTTGAGATTCCACAAATATCCTAGGTATTCATTTCACTTAAGATTTATTAGGATAATAGAGGGCCCATGATATAAAAGGATTCCTATGGATAATTGTAGGCAAAATATGCGTATTATTATCTTCTATCAATCTCAACTCAAACCATGAGAGTTTCATGGATTCTTTTGGATAGTTTATATGCTGGATATGTTTTTTATCAAGATATGCTATCTTTTTCCATTGAAAAATAATATTCTCTCCCATGGTTATCAAATGATGTTGGTCATGAGTTTTGAGTTTCTCTTTTAAAAATAACTTTCTCCTTCATTAACCTGCTCATCTCCACCTCTAGAATTATTGTATTTTCAGTCATTAATCTCCATATGTTGCTTGTGCTAAATTACATCTTCAGACTTCGTCATTTGATCCGAAATATGAAAACTTTTACCAAGCTTTTTTGCTTTTATATACTGTAAGTTTTGTTTTGAGAAACTATTTGGTGCTTAAAAATCTATTTCAATCTATATAAATCTAAACTAATCCAAGTTCAGTCTATTATAATCCAAAATTATATATCTACAAGAATCCAGGATTCTTTTAAGAAACATTATAAATCCACTAGATTCAGGTAAAACTATAATCTATTTTTATCCATGAAAATCTTGATCAAATACACCCCTGTTAACTTCTTAGCTATAGTTTGCATTGACACCACAAAATCTAAGGTTAAAGGGTGAAAACAATGCAGGAATTCACCACCAACCCCAGATTAGGATACCTTCTTCCAAAATTAAGGACATTCCAATTCCACAGCATTCACATCAGGCAAAAAAATTCAGGATATCAAGCACGGGACAAAAAGTGAAACTTGTAAAAGAGGGGGAGGGGGTAAGTATCAGCTACCTCAACTAGATGCAATCCAACAGCAGATGCTGCACATGTTCTGGCTATGCATCCTGTGTTGCCAGGAATCTGGCAAGGCAAAAGAAATTTAGTGTCACCCACGGTGTATCAGGGTGCCCAAAAAAACAGCAGAAACTGAAATGATAGAGATATAAAAGTGTCCAAAATAGAACAACTTCAATCGCTAAAACCTGGGTTCTCTCGCATTTCTACCTAGCTTGAATATTGCCTATGTTCTCAGATAATCGTTCTAACATCTTAATAACCCAAGATGTATTCAACCCCATTTTGAAATTGAGTACAAACAATAATGGATTAAATGTTTATATAAGATAATGTTTTTGTCATCGGACTGAAAGCTAAACAAGTATTTTTACCTCCCTCTTCTCATTTGGTTATTGCTGTTGTTACACTAAAGCCAGAACTATAGATACCACGTTACCAAATTATAACTAATCAATGGTTTAATTTACTTATCAGGCCATCAAGGATAACTAGATTAGCATGTTTTAGGAGTGAATAAAATTTGGGTACCTGTGGAGAGACTAAAACTACTTGAAGAAGTCTGTTCTGGGTGACTTCGGTAAATGCTTCACCAGCTCCATGGGGCAATGAATTTACTTCACCCTTTTTAGCTGCACAAAACGAAAAACAAATTCAATTGCAGTTCTTAATTTATCCAAATATATGACTAGTCCAGCTAAGCTAAACAACAGTGGGTGAGATTTACAGATGCAGTGTAAGTTATGAGGAGCAGCCGAAGAAGAGATAGAGAGCGAAGGTTTGTTTTTAAGTTTTGGGAATAAAAATGGGCGAATGAGAGAAACTCCGGAACAAAAATGTTGGAGAGGAGACAATAAATTTAGGGTTCTCAGAAGGGTACATGACTCCATCCCTACTGGTTCTTGACTGCACACACTCTAGAGATCACACTCCATTTAGTAGATAACAGATATTTGAGGTATTTTGTTTTGTCTAATTTTCTTTTTAAACTGGGGCATTTGGTTTAAGTTATTGGATTTTTAGAATTGGATTATATGGTAATTCAATTTTTAGAATTGGATCAAATTTTATTGTTTGTTGATATAATTCAATTACATGGTAATTGATATATCCCTAATCATTTTAATACCCTTTTTCCTCTTTGAGGAAATTATAATCATAAAAATATGTTTATTTTAAAATTTTGGATTCCCTTGGAATCCAATTCTAGAAATCCAATAACGTGAACCAAACACCCCAGTAAGGAAGATTCCGAATTAAAAAAAAAAAAAGTGTTACGCCCCAGGCGTCATTTAAAACATTTTAGTTCAAAAGACTAGGGCTGCACAAAAAACTGAAAAACCGGGTAAACCGAACCGTACCACTAAAATACCGAACCAAACCGAAAATCTAATGATAATCAACGGTTATAGATTTAGATTTAAGAAAATCGGTTGATCCCGGTTCGGTTTTAGTCCACCCCTAAAACCGAACCGAACTGATTCGGTTTAAACCGATTATTAAGGACCGTAGGATGATAGATCTATGATCGTGGACGTTGTTATTCTACAACCGATCGATTAAACCGAAACCGATAATATTAACTGTTGGATTAAAAGTAAGATACTAACCCTAGTATATAAACAAAATTTTCTAGGGTTTCTTTCATTTTTTTCTTTGCGCCTCTCTCTTCTCTTACATCTCTACTCTTCCCCTCTTTTACGTCTCTTCTTCCCCTCTCTTGATCTGAAAATATGTGAAGATATTTAAATCTTCTTCTCTATTATCAGCTAATGTTATGTCACCAGGAAGATCAGCCATACCTAAAACAACAAGCATATCAATAATATCCTTATCAACAGAGGACAAAAGGCTGATATCCTGGTGTTGTTAAGGTAGATCATGTTGCACAAGATGCTCCTAAGTTTGGTGGTGGTTATGCTGTTATGAGATTTTGATTTAGTGATACA
This sequence comes from Papaver californicum, assembly GCA_023531435.1. Lineage (NCBI taxonomy): Eukaryota > Viridiplantae > Streptophyta > Magnoliopsida > Ranunculales > Papaveraceae > Papaver > Papaver californicum. Next base: position 13,070 of record JAJJMC010002716.1, on the reverse strand, counting down.
TAAACGAAGCTTTAAGGATTATGAATGTAGTTGGTTAATTGGGGAGCTTTAAGGATTATGAATGTGGTTGATTTTGATGTGGATTTCATATGGTTTTGATGATAAATTGATAATGTGTAATCCTCTCAGTTAGATTAGCATTATTTGGGTATAAGCTTTTAATATGTTCTTCGAATGTTTAGACAGTTAGGGGTTTTGATGGTACACAATGTATGGTTCCTCTATGTGCTTAAACATTCTTGCACACCAGATAGATGTTTTATTTTCTGGGAAGTATCTATTGTTGCTTGTAATTTATATCTACAGTTTTCTAAGGGACTGGCATTTTGTTGATAGATGAGACTCATGAAAACAGTGCCTTCTAAGTTTTTAGTTCAACCTTTCCTGCCCAGGTATGTTATAGTGTGTATAGTTGGTTAGTTTTCAGTTGTTGCTGGTTTTCCAATAGAGTTGTGATGTTTGTTCTAAATAATTCTCCCGTTTTTTTCACTTAGTGATGATTTATTGATCTATTTTGAAAATGTATTCAGGTAGTGTGTGGATGACTGGACAGGTCTGTATGTTCCTATTTTGAAACCTGAGTTTACCAAATGTTTTTTGATGCATTAAGAGAGTTCAGACACTCCCAATATACTATTATATTACTCCCTGAGATATTCTCTTTATTCAATTTCTTGTATTCTTACTTGATTTTAACCAGGGTAGCTCCATCTGTGTAGGATTTTAGTTAACATGTTCAGTGGTATCTGGTGATTTTTGCTTGTTAAAAACTTTTACGAGATGTTGTTTTGAACTTTCTATAGGTTCCCAACATAAGGGGCGAGTTAAAAATGCTTGGTTTACTAGTTAGTAACATTGAATTAGTAGTGTTATTTGTTCTCTTATTCTGATTTATAAAAAAAATGTTAAATCTGAAAATAACCAGTTAAAACCGAAATTGAACCGGTTAAAACCGAAACCGAACCGAAATGCTTAATGGTAATACTCGGTTTTCAAAACCGATAAACCGAGACTATCGGTTTCGGTTATGGCTGGGTCAAAAACCGAACCGAAACGTACCATGTGCACCCCTACAAAAGACCATGATCAACATGCTCCTAAATTACTAGATCAGTGTCAAGCTAAATCCACACTACTTGCTCGCCTTCCATGGTGGCCCTGATTTGAATTTCACCTTTAGGTTAAGTGCTACGGTGGTTCAAGATTCAACTTTCAAGATGAAAACTATGGTCAAAGATAGTGATTTAAGTTGTGGTTATGTAACTACTAATTTTCCTGTAGTTTACATGAAATATATATCCAAACTTAAATGTGCAATCGTGAAACTTTTAAATAAAGTGCTTAAGTAAGTTAAAGAGGATATGTTACTCACATAGTATAAATGAGTAAGCACCAACAAAAATAAAAGTAAAGCAGAGCAAGAAACCAAATCACACACTTAACACATGAGATTTTACGTGGTTCGACTATGCCTACGTCCACGGGGTAATGTGTTTAATGATTTATTAAGTGGGTTTATATGGTTTACAAGTGAGTATAGAAAGACTATTATTACAATAAAATGACTTGACTAAACTTAAGATTTTCTTCTCTCTCTTAGCTCTAAAATTGTTCGACCTCTTCTCTTGAGATCATGTCTAGTATTTATAAACTCTCTTTGCCAGCTATCCTTAGTTGCGTATCTGACTGACAAGTCCCTTTCTTGTGCCCGTTGTAATCCCACTAAGGATCTGATCCTCTGAGAAGTCTCCACTTGTCTCTGTTTCCTCTGAACCAACATTTAATGTTGAGTGGAATCCATCCACGCGCATGTCGAGTCTGACTCAAGGTACGCCTATGTGATGTCATCAGGTCATTTACAGATCTTCCACGTCTTCTCCTCGAGATGTGGTAAAGTGGATCCTAGTGATGATTCGGTGTATATTTTTTGTTTCCATGCTTCTCGTTCATAACATAGCTTTTGTGTAGATCGTGGCTTCAAATGGCACCACGTGTCCAACAGAATATTTGTATTCACGGTTTGCCCTTTTTCTTTCTCATGTTATCAAGGGAAGAATGGGAAGAAAAAATACTCACGTCTGCGCTATTAGCATGTTTCCCATGACTCCCAACTTCTTTCGTAGAATAATTTTTTTTAGAATCTAGGACTGACCAACCCCTAGGATATCCACCTTTATAAAAAGAAGACTTTGGAATGAGAATAAGCATTTACTTTTTTTCCTCGTCTTCTTCTTCTCAAAAGACTCCATTTTCCGCCTTTTCATATATTGCTGAGAATGTTCATCGTTGGTCTTCATCACTTGATCTTATGATAGTTTAGCTTTGCAATCGAAGTTACTCCTTTTCTGAAGTAAGTTGTCTACTTTACTTCTTCTGATTGTTCACTTGTTCTTGAGTGAGAAAACTAAGTTTTCAGTATACTCTTCGCTTTTCACTGACTTACCCTGCTTTAATCATGATTTGTTGATGGTGATATTGTGTTTATGCTTTTCTTCGCATGGTCTTATTGATTTTTTGAACTGGTGCGTGATTTTTGCATCCAATTGTTGTTTCCAAGCGTTATGGATTATCAAGTTCCTGTGTATGCCATGAATTTTGCCATTACCATGGTTATGAACTGATGTTCTTCAAGATTTTTTTTATCTTACTTCGCTTTTTGATCCTAAACTTTGTAATGAGAAATTTTCTCATTGTTTCTGTATTTTGACCTTCAAGAGGGGTCTTGTTGACCTTTGACTCTTTGCATGTTTCACACGTGTTGTGATGATAGTATTTTTTTATTATTTTCTAACTAGTTCTATGCGCATTCGCAATTACCATGAGGTCTATGTGTCATTCTTATCGTAGAGATGATATTATACGTGCCTCACTTTCCAAAAGTAAGTCCATCCTCAACGTAGTAGATAGAGGTAGACACAGACCATATCCAGATCAATCTCATTCTCCAGAGATTTATGCTAGCGTTACGCCTTCCCCACATTGTTGTCCTAGGGAACCAAACATTGTGTTTGTGGATGAGCATGTGCTTACCCCTCTTGTGCAATTACCTCCCCCTCCTATGATCCCTGTAAACTGGGTCCAAATAGGTGTTGCTTATAACTATCGTGACTGGACTATTGCAGAAATCAAGTCTTCTTTTTATTCGGAGGAATTTGAAGTGGAACTTTTTCAAGGTGATGCTTTAACGGAAGAGATGATTTATCAATTTCCCTTTGATGATATGAAACTTATTATCATTGTTGTCCAATTGGCTAGTTCTTCCACTCTACAACGAGAAAAGTCTTTCTTTCTTGACGTACTTGCTAATTGAAGCAAGTGCGCTAAGGATAAGAAGACTCAGGTGCACTATATTGCTCAGTATACGGACAATTGGTGGCACATCTTAAATGAGTGTTGGCGTCGCAGCACTGTAGAACTAATGCTCGTCATTTTTCTCCTCAGTTTGATTCCAAGGATTATACTCCCAAGAATTTTGATGTCATGCACGTTGATTTCGTACAGAAGACTAATACTCTCTCTTAAAGTTTTAGTCCTCGTCGTAGAATTATGGGTGCAGTGGAAAAAAATAAAGGTGGGGGTCTATCTTTTTACTGATATTGACAAGAGCAAGATAAGGGAAGTCTAGAACTTACGTGCCTATAGATGATGAAGATAGGCTACGCATTAATCATGATTTCCACTGATACCGCACAGCTTTGAAGATAAAGGGACCTTGATTTAGAGGCTGGTCTACTACCAATGTGCCTCGTACCTCCCTTCCCCCAAATTATGATGGCTATGTGCCATGGAGTTTCAACATAATTGGGTGCTTGGATGTAAGTAAATCTCTCTTTTGTTGAGCTACAATATGTTGTGATGTTATATAAGATGCTCATTGTATAAGCATTTCCACAGGATGAGGCTCCCGCAGATTCTTCTAATACCCGTGTTGTCATGCCACATATTTCTGATCGGAGGCGTATACGAAGTTCTGAGTCTGCACTTGATAAAGTAAGTGTTTGTTTTTCACTTATTTTTTCGCTTTACTAAGGCTTATAGTTGCCCCCAACGCTTATTTACTCAAGCGTTTATTGGTACAAAATATAAAAAGGCGCAAGGGGTCTTTCAAACATACTAGCTCCTCTTCGAAAGGAGTTGAGAAAGAGGTGGTTAGCTCGTAGGGTCTAGTCCCTGAGACTTCTAAAGGCAATCAAGGAAGTAAAAATGTTTTAATTGATGGCAAAAAGTTCACTGATATTTCTGATAATGATGATGTTGGTGGTGGTGAGTTTAACCAAGAAATTGGTCATAGAGAAGTTAACATTGAGAAGATTATTACTAATGTTGAGAAGGTCGCTGCTGACGTTGAGGTGGATGCTGGTATCGCTGCTGGCGCAAATGAAAAAAAGTGAGGGATTTATTAATCCTTCACAAGTTGATCAATCATTTCCTTCAAATAAAGATTTGATTGCTTCTTTTCCGCTACTGTGAAGGTGAACCAAGGAGTTGGGAATACTTTAAATGAGCGTAGAAGTGCATCTCTTGAGTTCGGTAATCTTTCTGGTCTTAAATTCAAGCTTATCTTTGGGTCATTATTTTCTGACAAGGTGTCTGCTACTGTTGGGGAGCCAAACTCAACTGCTTCAAAGGGGGCTCAATTACCTCTACCTTATCCTCCAAAGATGCAGTTAAACTGGAACAATTTTCTCCTGTTAACACTGATGGAGATGAGACTTGGTTAAATGCCCTAACATCTAAAGCTGTTATGTATTTAGATTCTGTTGTTATGGCTTCTTTTGTTGAGGTGGTGATAGGCATGAATGCGCATACTGGATCTTTTCAAGCAAATGTATCTTCTCCTCCCTAGGATTCCACAATTATGACTGATGCGATAAGTATCTTTGCATCTGCACAACCTTGCGCTGATGTTGGTACTCAAGCCATGGTTGCTCCTTTCTTGGCTCGAGATCAAGTAGTTGTTCTTTTTTCTACTAATAAGGGTAAGGCTCTCGTGGACCATTTAGATTTCGATGTTCATGCCTCTGATAGTTATATTATGGAGTGGGTTTTGAATGAAACTAATCTTCCCTTCCCTGGTTTTCCTCTCCCGGGTCAAAACTCTATTGTTGATGAACCTTATTATCAGCAATGCACAAATTTTGTAAGAACTCAGGATTTGTAATTCAACCAATCCCACTACTCTGCTTTTGACTTTTATGCTCGAGTTCCTAATGACGATGTTAAGACCATGGAGTCCTTTATTGATAGTCATACTAAATTTCTACCCTAATTCACGCACTCTCTAGTATGTGTGCCTCTTCTTTTTCTTCTTTTTTCTCTTTGCTTTTTTTTTATTATTATTATTTTTAATGTTACTTTTATCTTTCAGATGGCGCAGCAGCAAGAATACAACTATCGTTTTTTCAAGATATATCGTGTGAAAAATGCTAAATATGCTCTCCTACTTGAACATACCCAAAGTGATCTTGACTTAGTGAATATCCAATTGGATGAGACGAGGAAGCAAGTTGAAGATGGTGGTGAGGTTAGCAAGCTTAAAGAAACTCAGCACAAGTTAAGTGAAAGTAAGAATGCCTTAGTCTGTGCTAAAAAAGCTTGTGATGCTGCGCTTCGTGAGCGTGATCAGGAAGAGCTTGCACGCCTTGTTGTTGTGAAGGCTCAACTGTTGATACTGCTTACGCAATTGAGTGTACCAAAGTTTCAGGTCTGTTGGAACTTCTACCTTTTTTTTTCTAACATCACACCCAACTTTCTTATATTCTGAGTCCCTGCGTAATCCTAGGATCCGTTGATACTGAGGAGATATTATGTCTCCATAGAGATAATTTTTGCCTTAAGCGAGATCTCTGGCGTGCTGAACAAGATAGTGAGACTTTTCCCCCTGAGCTAAGCCAATCAATATCCAAGGCAGAGTTATTGTCCTCTCAATTTCGTGAAATTTTGAATGAGAGAAATGGTTTCCGTAATAAGTAGATGCATGCACGTAACGACTACGAATCTATGGTGCATTAGAAGGATGACACTATCTCTAACCAAAAAAGTGTCATTGATGATTATGTGAAACGCCTAGCCGATGAATCTTCTCAATCTTCTATTCGTTTAGATTTTAATAAATCGAAGGTTGCGCTTAGTAAGGTTACTGAAGAAAAGGTGCATTTACAGTTGGATATTATCAACCTTAGGAATAAACTCACCCATACTCGTAAAGGTTTGGATGAAGCTATAGGCAAAATTTCCTCTAGAAAATCTACTTACTCTACTCATAGTCGTAAGATGGAGATTCTCGAACAAAACTTTGAATGTATTTTGCGCTTAGAGAAAAGCGAACTTGAGTTTGAGCACGACCACTTATTTGAGTATTTTAGTCGTGTTGATGCTGAAAGAGAAGAACTGACTCATGCCTTAGAGAAATCGCTCTCTTATGCGGGAGGTAGCTTGCGTCGAGTGCTATGTATGTTTGTTATTTTCCTTTCTCTTCTTATGACAAGTATTTTGATCTTTATTTTTCATTTTTTGCATAGATCTTGAAGATTTTGGAGGGATTGAAGAGAAAAGTTAACAATCTTTAGCTTGAAGTGGTTGAGCTTAACTCAAAGGAAAAGAAGCATAGTAAAATTTTTGTTTGTAAATCTACGTCTTACAGAGACTCTGACTCCCACGCTAAGGGATCTGAGTATAAGAATCAATTATTGAGTGATGAGCTTGATGAACTGCGTAGATCCTCTGCTACAACCTTGGCATCTCGCGAGGAGGAGTTGGAAAGTTTTTACAAGGCTTTTATGGTAGAGCAGGTGAACACCATGTTTCGTCAAGAGAGGGTCGAGTTCCTGCTATTACCCTCCCAGTCGTTTCTGCTGAAGACTAATCGATTTGGATCTGTTTTTTTTTTGTTGCTCAAGTGTATGAGCTTTTTGTAGAAATCTCGTTGTGCATAACTTTTTTAAGTTATACTTTTACTTTTGAACAGTTTATGTTTTCTTGGGGTTACTCTTTTTCTTTTCTTTTTTATCTTACGTGATTGCAAGAATTTAACTGTGCTACTTTATAACCCCGAACGAATAAAATAGAATATTATTTTTATGTTTAATTTTATGTTCATGTTAGAACTATTTTGCGTGAGTCTGACTGGACTCAACCATTATCACATGATATTTTCTTATTCTTTCAAAGAATAAGCGACTTGTACTCAACATAGCTTTTACCCTTGATCAGAGAGGTTCAGGTAATGAATTGTCGATCCTAGTCAGGGAAACATAACTTATGTATGTATATGCCTCATAGTGGACAGTAATCAAGCCATTTATTTCGATATGAGCGCTCAACTTTGCGTTTTCACGTGAGTCTGCCTTGGCCTACGCAAGATTATTACATTACTTGTGTGGTACTCAGAGCGGCACCTGCTTAGTGTGCGTATCTCATATCTATTTCACTTGTGATCTATCTGGCGCACAACCAATTATGAATCATTGGTTTTTCGTACGTCTGTTAGGCCAATCTCAATGCTCAGTCGCAGAGCCTATACCACAACCTCATATGTTGTTTCAAACTCCGACCTATATGCATGGACTATGCGATCTCCCGTTGGGTTTGTAGGAACTATTCCAATTCCCGATCCTTCATTGTTGGAAGAACTATCCACGAATATCTCTCATCTTCGCGAATTTACCTTCTCCAGGATATCCTCCAGTTCATGTTCTTCCTCTTCTAATCCCGGTATGTATATATGATTTGGTCTTGCAACTGGATCCCCTTACGCTAGCATCATCTGCTAAAGGAAAGTCTGCTAGGACTTGGTACTTTTCAGTTGTTATTGGATCAAAGTTGATCTGGAGCTGCTTGATTTGTGCATTCCATTTAGCCACTCTCCCTAATCTTTCAGCACTTTCAAGGACTTGTCCACTTTGAGTATTAGAAAGTACTACCACAAGATGGGCCAAGATATAAGTACATAACTTTTGCGTAACAAATACAAGTGCTAATATGAGTCGTTCCATTTTGGTGTAGTTTTGCTCAGCTGAACTAAGTGTTTTACTAACGTAGTAAACTGGTTTTTTTACTTTTATGATTGTCCTTACTAGGACAACACTTATATCATTATCAGTTGCAGACAAATAAAGGGTTAAGACTTCTTCCCGCTCCGGATTTTGTAAGATGGGAATTGAAGCTAAATACTCTTCTATCTTTTTAAATACGTGTTCGCATTCTTTAGTCCAAGCAAATCTACTTCCTTTTTTGAGTGTGTTAAAAAATACGTTGCATCTATCTGATGACCTTGAATGAATCTGCTCAACGCAGGCAACCTGCAGTTCAGTTGTTGCACTCCTTTGATATTTTTTGGTGAGGGCATTTCCGTGATGGCTTTTATCTTTGCTGGATCTATTTTCATCCCCCTCCGTGTTACTAAATATCCTAGGAATTTACCCGAGTTTACTACAAACGTGTATTTTTCCGGGTTAAGCGTCATTTGATACCTGCGCATCGCATCAAAAATTTCTCGTAGATCTTCCAAGTGATTGCTAGCGTCTTTGGTCTTGACCAGCATATCGTCTACATAGACCTACAAGGAATGCCCAATCCAGGGTTTGAAGATGTTGTTGACTAATATGTGGTATGCTGCTCTGCATTCTTTAGTCCTAAATGCATATTAGTGTAGCAATAAAGGCCGCACAGAGTGAAAAATGCAGTATGCTCTTGATCCCCCCCCCCCCCCCACCAATGCAATTTGACTATAACTTGAACATCCATCCATAAATGAAAAATCTATGTACCCAGAGGTCACATCCACCAACTTACCGGTGTTTGGTAGCGGATAATTGTCTTTAATTTGGACATGCTTTATTAAGATTACTGGAATTAATACAAATGCGGACACCCCCGTTCTATTTTGGTACGATAACCATGTTGGAGATCCAAGTTGGGTAATGCGCTTCTCTGATGAAGCCTGCATCTACCAATTTTCGCAACTCCTTTTCCACTGCGTCATGTTATATGGGCACTACCTTTCTGATGTGTTGCTTGAAGGGTTTTGTATCTGGACTAATTTTCAGGTGATGGTATATGATTTTAGGATCAATGTCGGGCATTTCTTTTAGTTTCCATGTGAATACATCCATGTATTCTTTTAGTAGCGCAAGTAATGCCTCTTCCATTTATTTCCTCAACAAAGTTCCTACTTTGATCAACTTTGGCTCCTCTTCCGTTTCGATGTTAATTTCTTTGGTTAGCTCTACTGCAGAAAAGTTAGCCTCCAGTATGCCGATGTGAGTGGCTTTCTGTAATTGTTATTTGGACTGTTCAGTATTTTCTTGCTCCAAAGACTTCTCCTCTTCATTTATGGAACTGGATTTATCTGCAGCATGTGGACCGTAGGCTAGGGAGGTTATATTAACCATATAGTCTTGAAACTCTTGTTCCTTTTTTTTTGCTTACGCTCCTTCCTTCGTTCTCGCTCATCTTGGGCCTTTTCTTTGTTTAACCTTATCATTATAACATTGCAGCGTCCAGCTTCAAGCTGATCCCTTTTGATATCCATCTTGCCATCAGGGACGGGGAATCGCAAACACTAGTGATACGTGGATGTTGTTTCTTACAACTTATGAACCCATAATCTTCCAATGATCACGTTATATGGGGAGGGTGCATCTACGACCAAGAATCTTGTGTTTAATGGCCTGCATTGACTTCAAGAAAACTTTCCCCCTTTAGGGTGGACGTAGAGCCATTAAATCCGTATAAATTATACGGGGATGAAAACATTTGTTTGTCAAGCAACCCCATTCTCTTAAATGGTTCATAGAAGAGAATGTTTAGGGAGATTCCGGTATCAATCTGAATTTTGCTAATGTTCCATCCATGAATGGGTAATGTTAATACCAATGGATCATTGTGGACCTCAATCCTTGGTCCATTTGTGGAAAAGGTGAGTAGCGTATTCATCCATGACTCCCAATAAGTGAGCAATTTTCCTTCCGCTACTTTGAAGATTTCATGTTGTTCTATTATTTTTCAGGTGCGCTCCAGAATAGCTTCAATCACGGTTCCCGCTGCGTAATCATATGAATATATTTTGGATTATATGGAAGTTGAATGCGGTTAACATTACCTTCTGGGAGGGGATCTTCGTTAGATTTACAAACTCTTGTAAGTACCCTGCGTTGATGAGGTCTTAAATTGTATGCCTAGGATGTTTGCAATCCTATATGGAATGCCCCATGTACACGTGATACTTGCAATAATCCTTGTGATCTTTTGTCGATTCAGGTTGTTTCCCTTTGGTATTGGGGTACGTAAAATTTGAGAGGTGCCCCGATCTCTCAGGGTCTGAGCATCGCTAGTATATGAACACTCGATCTCTGAAAGATTCCCATCTTGCGTTGCGATCGTTACCCTTTCCCGTCTTATGTGAAAGAACTTCATGTGCTTGTCTTTGTAGTCAGAACCTCGTGAGGGTTCCGCTGCTCTTTTGGCATTTTATCCCTTTATTGGCTCGAAAAATAGCGTTCTTTGTGACTGCGCCAGTCCTTTTTTGAATGAACATGGGTTATTCTTTAGAACTTTCTGGAGTGAAATGTATTTTTCTTGAATTGTACGCAGATCCCCCAACGTAGCTGGTAAATTTACGTGCAATTCTATGAAAATGGGTGAAGTTCTCACCAGTTCGTATTTGTAACAATCAATTGCCACCTCTGAACTGCACTTTCCAATAGCGTAACAGATTTTTTTACCATATATCCTTATATTCGCTCAAAGTTTCTTTAAGACCTATTGCCAAAGCAAAATCAAAAGATTAAAGATTCTTTCTTGAGAGTGGTCGCGACAACAACTTTCTTCGTATCCTATCCAGCCCTACTCTTGCGGCTCGAATGTACATATATTTTTCCATGAACAACTTTGATAGTTGTTTAAATATATTTTTCCATGAACAACTTTGATAGTTGTTTAAATGAGTAGATAAAATTTGGAGGTAGGTTATCAAACCAAGTGAGTATGCTATCCTTCAAGCTAGAAGGGAAGAACCTGAACATGACTGCGTTGTTATGCTCCCAATGCAAGTACTCTAGTGTAGTACTTAAGATGCGCAACAACTTCAGTGGTTCCATAAAGCAGTTGAATGTTGGAAGATGACATTTTGGTGGGATGGGTGCGCTGACCGGATAGTGCGAGAGTGGAGTAGTATTGGGTTCATGGAAAACTTCATCCAACCTTCCTCCATTTTGCTTCTCCTTTAAGGCCGCAAGCTCTTCTCCCATTTTGAACATTTGCTCGAAAATGTCATTAAGTTGTTTAGAGGATCTGTGAGCTCGAGTACCTGCATTGGATACATTCATATCCCTAAAAGGATTATACGTTGAGTTCGTACCTAATATGGTCACGGTTCTTACTGGGTTTACCTTTGTTGCGGGTTTGCTTGGTGGACTATTATCCTTATGTCTGGAAGTTGATTTACTCTTTCAAATAGAGTATGTTGCATTTGTCTCTCAGCGTAGAGTCTTTCATTCCTGGTGTCCCCTACGTGTGATGTATCTACCCTTTCTCGTATCCCTATATCAGACACATCTGCTCCATTTGATCGAAGATTCTTCATCTCCTAATTTTCTGAAGCCAGCGCCAGCATTCTGTTCGCTTGCTCTTTATTTGCTCTAGTCAACTTAGCTAGCTAAGCTCTAACAACACTGTCTCATGATAGGTTTTAGATTACCCTATATAAAATAACCACAATCGCCCAGCGTCTAACTAGTAGACAGCGGCAAGTACGGGTCGAACCCACAGGGAGCGAGAAATACTGCAATCAATACCTCAATTAACTAATCAAGAATAATATTTTTGGGATTTTTAGATTTATGAATAAAATAATAAAACAAACTAAACTAATAAAAATAAATCAAATGGGAGAAACAGTAACCAGGGTTTTCAGTATCCACCACTATTTCTATTTAATTACGGAAGTGAAACATAACTCATGAATATTCATTTATTGTCTATTCTATCGACATCACCTATTATATATATTAGAGTCGCAAATATCACTGGGACGCCCTAAGCATGGTGCATCAAAAAGCCCTAAGTCTCATGCATATACCATCTAATTGCGTTAGCGAGAAAATAATATGAAACTAATTATAGGTTCACAAATAATATCTGGCTCTTCTAAGTATACCCCATCTAAGGATTTAACCCAAGCATAAAATATCAAATAAGTAGACAAACATATTTGTTATCCTATTAATTCTGCGCATAGGTTACTGTTGTACAGAAGCGGTGAAGCAACAACTAATTTTTCATTAAATCAATAAATCAAAATCATGAAATTAATCTATGCAAATCATAATAGTCTGCATCAAATAAGTCGATTTAATTGATCTAAACTTTAAGTGGTTTCAACATTAAACCCTAGCTACAAAATTAATTAACAAGACATGGAGATGGGTTTCTCAAAACCCATAAAATTAATTAAGAAAAAGTAAATTAAACCAAAATATGCGTCTTCTTCCCTTCCAACCGTCCTTTTCAATCTGTCTCGTCTCTTCTCTGTACCGCCTCCCAAAACTGTACAAGAGAAAGTCTCTCCAAAATCAGAACTCCTCTACTGTCCGCCTACAAATCCTAAGAAAACCTAAAAAAAAGGAAAAACAAAAATCTCCTCTCCACCGTACAACCTCTCTCTCTTTATATCACTTTCTTTCACGTGACACTTACACAACCTTTCTTTTCCTTTGTATCACACCCACGTGCTTACTCTTCTTTTCGTTCACACGACCAATAGTCTCACACCAACCGTACTTCTTTTTTTTTTCTATAGTCAACAGAAACATCCACATTTCACTCCCTTTACGTCATAGCCCATACTCACCTCTCTAGCCTTTCTAACCCATAGGTGTAGCTATTTCACCTATCTCTTCACTCAGAAACAGAGTAAGTACGCCCTCATTTGATGTCTCTATCAGCTCTCTAGGCTAGGTCTTAATCACCACAGCTACCCCAAAGTCTACTCATTTATTTACTCCTCCAACAGACCTAGCCTACACAGCCAACTCTGACGTACTTTCCCTTACTCTTCACAGTTGTTATCA
>JAJJMC010002714.1:0-12622 GCA_023531435.1 Papaver californicum | reverse complement strand
ACCCAACCGTAAGTTGAAGAAAAATAATGAACCCAATTTTTCCCCTAGTTACGGTTGGGTTTTAAACCAGACCCAACCGTAAGTTGAAGAAATTGATGAACCACATTTTTCCCTTAGTTACGGTTGGGTTTTAAAGGAAAAACCAACCGTAACTTATCCTTAGGAGAATTGATTTTTTTGGTTAATTTTGAGTTTTAAAAAGCAAAATTTTGAAATAATTCAATCATTTTTTCTATATTGAAGGTAAATTGGGTGTTTGAAACAAAGAAAAAACGAAAAAAACACAAATTAGATAATCTAAATTTGTGTTATCCAGTAGAATTTACGGTTGGGTTTTGGCTTATAACCCAACCGTAACAATTCTGATAATTTATGTTCCATTTTCAACACATATTTACGGTTGGGTTTTGCCTTAAAACCCAACCGTATCCAGTTTAATTTACGGTTGGGTTTGGCTTATAACCCAACCGTAACATATTCTGTTAATTTTTGTTTCAAGTTCAACACATAATTACGGTTGGGTTTTGCCTTAAAACCCAACCGTAGCCAGTAGAACTTACGGTTGGGTTTGGCTTATAACCCAACCGTAACATATTATGTTAATTTTTGTTTCAATTTCAACACAGAATTACGGTTGGGTTTTTCCTTAAAACCCAACCGTAGACAAGTTGTGGTGTTTGTACAAAATGTATTACGGTTGGGTTTAGTTATCGGAACCAACCGTAAATTGTCCTGTTAACTGTTTTTTGATTTTCAATATACTCCAAATTGGGTTTAAAACACAACTTTGTAACTTATTCCTTGTATTGTAATAGATTTAAAGTAGTACATTAAAGGAAATAAACGATTGGAAACGAAATACAATAGAACATTGGATGATTACACTTAAGCAGTTAAAGATAATGGCGAAAATCAAACACCCGACTTGTTTCCATAATACGATAGCAATCTGTATGCTTGAACTCCTCCCCATATTTGATTCTATATTGCTCCATAGCCAACACATTCTGAAAAAAGACAAATCAATTATAAGTTTAAATTTTAGAAATCTCTTTTTAATTAACGATTTATTAATTGACAAACTTACTCTTTCCACACCGTTCTCATAGGGATTTGCTTCGAATCTAGCTTTCATTTCTAGTTTTAAGTTGTTCATGCATCGATACAACGTCTCAAACCGTCTCTTGATGGCTGTCCACGTAACCCAAGGGTTTACATTCCCATGTAATGCCGCAAACATTCGAAATACACGATTCCACCATTCATCGGTATCAAAACCCTCATTCCAATTTTGTTGTGAAACAACGTTGTTATTGTTGTTATAGAAGGCTCTATCATAAGCATGCTCTACCATCGTATGCCATGCTCGAACAATTGCAACATCTTCATCATTCGTGTATGTATTTACCATTTTTAGTGGTTGAAAGGGTATGGTGAGAATAATGAGAAAGTGTATAATTATAATGAGAATGAAAGGGATAGAGAATAATGAGAAAGTGACAAGTAAAGGTTTCTTTTTATAGGGAAAAAGTCACCAACGGGTAGATTTTTGAAAAAAAAAACCGTTGGAATTGTGTATTTTGAGAGGACGTAAATTCAGAAATTTTGAGATTCCCGTAGAATTTACGGTTGGGTTTCACCTCAAAACCCAACCGTAACAGATGATGAGGTGTTTTTACAATTTATTTACGGTTGGGTTTAGTAATCGAACCCAACCGTAAAATGAAATTTTGAGTGAAATGTAGTTACGGTATGGTTGAGTAACCTAACCCAACCGTAACTTCTAGTGTTACTGTTAGTGTATGTTTAACGATATTGTTACGGTTGGCTTTATCCTTGAGACCCAACCGTAAGAAAGTTTGGTGTTTGTTCAACTTTTTGTTACGGTTGGGTTTAGTAATCGAACCCAACCGTAAATATGAATTTTTTAGTATGGATTCTAGTTACGGTTGGGTTCAGTCATGGAAGCCAACCGTAAGAGAAGTTTTTAAGACAAAATTTGTTATGCTTGGGTTTAGTTCATTTTCTTATGAAATGCCATAGTTGTAAAAAACCTTATTTTTAACATTAAAGGAAGAACTAAATGAAACGAAATACAGTAGATCATTAGATGATTAAACTTAAACACTTAAACACTTAATCATAACGGCGAAACTCAAGATATAAACTATGTTCCAAGATACGATAGCAATCTGTATGCTTGAACTCCTTCCCATATTTGATTTTATACTGCGCCCTAGCCATGACATGCTGAAAAAAATAAATCAATTATAAGTTTCATTATTTTAAAAAAAAATTGGGAAGAAAGAACCATTTATTAATTGACACACTTACTATTTCCACATTGGTTTCGTCGGGAAATGCTTCAACTCTCATTTTCATTTCCAGTTTTAGGTTTTCCATTTCTTCATACAACGCCTGAAAGCGTCCCTTGATGTTACTGATCGTCCTCCGATATCTATTCCCGTGTAATGCCACAAACATTTCAAACACACCCTCCCACCAAGAATCGTCCTCCTGACAGTCCATCCAATTTTCAGCTATATCAACGTTTCTATTGTTGTTATAGAAGGCTCTCTCGTAAGCGTGGTCTATCATCGTAACCCACCCTCGAATAATTGCAACATCTTCATCATTCGTGTATCGAACCATTTTAAATGGTTGAAAGGGTATGGCGAGAATGAGTTGGAAAGTCTAGAATTATAATGAGAATGAAAGGGATAGAGAATAATGAGAATTATAAAAGGAAATGTTTCCTTTTATAGGGAAAAAATTCCCAACGGCTAGATTTTGAAAAAAAATAACCGTTGGAATTGTAATTTTTTTGTGACTATTGAGTGATAATTTACGGTTGGGTTTTGCATTAAAACCCAACCGTAATGTCCTAGTGATTTTTGTGCAAATTATATTACGGTTGGGTTTTGGCTTAGAACCCAACCGTAATTTTTAGTGTTAGTTTTAGTGCGATGATCATTTACGGTTGGGTTATGTAATGTATCCCAACCGTAAAAAATATGTTATTTTATTGCAAATTATGTTACGGTTGGGTTTAATTATGTTACCCAACCGTAAACATAAGTTTTTAATTGGAATTTTATTTACGGTTGGGTTGTTTATTGAAACCCAACCGTAAATGATCATCTTCGTTTCATATATTCTTCATTTTTTATGGTTAAATCAATCTTGTATTTGTTTTGTGTTGGTGGGAAAAGTGGAAGAGAGATAAGAGAGTTTTAACACAAAATTTTGAAAACACCAAAATGAGTGATTCTAGTGCCAAATTTGTGGAGTGTGAATCCTTGTATGATTGCCAAACTAAATTCTACATACCCATTGAGGGAGACCCAACAATGTATGATTATTTGGATGGTAGAGAGGTTTTAAGTGTAAGTTGTGATGGTGAAACTAAAGCAAATGGAGATATTAGTCGTCAAAGTGAAGATACAACTGCTGAGAATAGTCAGCTATGATTCTAACTTATTCTCTTTTTCATTTTTTGCAGATATTTAAGGAACTGAAGTGCATAAAAAAAAATTTTTTTGTTACAACAGTATAGTTACGGTTGGGTTTCCTCAACAAACCCAACCGTAAGTATCCATTTGTGTTTCTGGAAAGTACAGTTTTACAGTTTTTCGGTTGGGTGTTTACCACAAACCCAACCGTAACTTATTACGTGCATGGGTATTTACTGCACTTGTTACGGTTGGGTTTTGGCTGCAAACCCAACCGTAACATTGGGTTGACTTCTTTCCTTATATTACGGTTGGGTATGACGATATTACGGTTGGGTCCGATGCTTCTAACCCAACCGTAAACTTATTGGTTTTAGTGTTTTTTCTGACGCTTGGGCTTGATCTTTTTTGTTCAGGTCTCGGTTGTACCTCAACCAATGTATGATCAGCCTCCTCCAAATGATATTGAAACTATAGATACTACGGATCACTATTTGAACGACCTGGTAGGTTATAGATAAGTTGTTAATCCCTATCGACAATTGTCATAATGCCATTTTTTTTAACCTAACTTTATGTTTTTGGACCATGTAGACATGGGATAAAAAAGAAGATGCAAAGAAGTGGGCTACAGAACATGGGAAACTCATCATGTGTGTGCTTGTTTGTAACAACCAACAAAAACACAACCGCTTTCAAATGGTTTGTGAGTGTAGTGGACAATACACAAGATATGCAAAGAAGGGTACTGAGTATGTACCAAAGACGAAGATCAAACGAAAAACTTACACTAAGAAGACGGGATGTCCTTTCAAACTTCAATTTCATAAGAACAACGAGAATAAGTGGTTCTTGTCTACAGTTGTATGCGGTCGTCACAACCACCTACCACCAGAGACTTTGTTAACACATCCTTCTATGGCCCGGCTTACCAAGGAAGGAAAGCTCATCGTAAACGATATGACGGATAAGCGTTTGAAACCCAGTGATATACTCGGGCACTTGAAGAATATAAACTCAAATAATGTGTCTACGTTGGAGACAATCTACAACGCCAAAGCCAAGTTGAAGCGTGAGAAATGGGAAGAAAGGGACCCGATCCAACAACTTTTGTACTTGGGGGAGACAAAAAACTACACCATGTTTCACGAAGAAGATGAAAATAAACAAATTAAGCATATTATATTGGCTCATCCCGAGTTTATAAAGTTAGCACGGTGCTCCCATCAAGTGCTTATGATGGATTGCACGTACAAAACTAACAAGTATGAGCTCCCGGTTTTGAATGTTGCCTTTTGCTTCTTGAGAAACGAGCTCGAAGAAAGCTATGTGTGGGCATTGGAACAAATTAAATTATTCTACGTTGAAGGTTATACCCCTAAGGTAATTATCACCGACAAAGAACAAGGCTTGATGAATGCCATTGCAAGGGTATTCCCAGATGCTCATCATCTTCTTTGCACGTTCCACTTGTGGAATAATATTCAAACCAAGTGCAAAACGATTATTAGGCCAACAAAGAGAAGCGAGATGGAGAGAATTAATAAATTGCCGGTATCAGAACAAGAAGCGGCCAAAGAAAAATTCAAGGAGGATGACAAGTTGGCGGAACTAAAATGGGCTAGTTTCCAAACTGAATGGGATGCTTTGACATGGTCTATTACCAAGGAAGACTATGAAGAAAATGTTCGTATGTTATGCTTGCATTGGAGTAATTATCCAAAAGTTGTGAACTATTTGATGGACAACTGGTTGAATCCCCACAAAGAGAAGTTTGTAGCGGCGTTCACAAACCAATATAGGCACTTTGACAACCAAGCTACAAGTACCGTGGAGTCATCTCACAACAGAATGAAGAAGAAGCTTCATAATTGTGATGGTGGGTTTGTTACGGTCTTCGAAGCGATGCACGATTACTTTGTCCGTGACCTTGACAGAGTTAAGGAATTTTTTGAAAAAATCCTTTCTAGAAAACACGTCACCTATAAAGACGAACCATTGCTCCAAAGTATTTTTTATAAGGTTTCGCATTGTGCTATTGAGAAGATAATGTACGAAATAAAGCACTATAGATTGGGCAACTTACACGTAGAAGAAGAGTGTGTTTGTCCTAACATGTCAAGTTTGGGACTTCCCTGCCGGCATATGATGCCCAAGTACGAAGAAGACGGTGTGATCCCAATTCAAGATATTGATCCGTTTTGGCAACAATTGTCTTTCGATGAACCCATCGTCGAGCAAGATTTTGGTGCATCGTTTGCCGACACCCACGTTGGAAAGGCTATAGCCAAGAAATACGATACATTAAATAAGGCGCAAAGGCAAATTTGGTTGACAAATTTGAGTTACTTCGTGTTTCCGCACACAAGGTACTCTGTCAAGGAACCAATTAGAGGGAAGAGAAAAGGTAGGCCTTCTACCAAAGAATCGAGGGCCGTGGGACGGAAAAAAGCTAGGGAATTGCATGAAGAATCAAAGAAAAGAAACCCAAGTGCATTTGAGCATTTGCAAAATGAATATGAAGCAGAGGATGAGAAGGAGGACGATGCTCAAAGAAAAATCAGTCGAACGGAACAAGGGGGACCAAGTGTAGTAGATATTAAAGGAAAAGGTCCCGCGGTTCCCACTCAACATAGTTCAACAAATGAACTTGGTGCAAAGGGAAAAGTACCTCCACACCCAAACTCAATAAGAGTAAGTATGAAGGAATTAGCAAGAAGAAAAAAAAGAGTTAGTATGAAAGAATTAGCAAGAAGAAAAGAAAAACTTAAAAGCAATACATTAGTGGTTGAAGAGCCATATACGATCCGGATTGCAAGAGGATTGATGCAATTTTCATCTAACTATTCAAGAAATGAGAATGGCAAAATCGTCCGAACCGAGCAAATTATTTATGAAAATTATATGTCATCGTTCCCAGCTTTTTTTCGTCCATACATAAAGGCCACCGACGATGTTGCCGGTGATGGTAATTGTGGATACCATGTATTCATCGAACAAGTTGGACCATTTAGCGGAGCAGCAGGGTTGGGTATGGACGAAGTAACTTTTGTAAGGCATAAGTCAGCGGTTGAACTACGCTCTTACCCGGATATATACAAGCAAATGATGTGTGCATATAGAGACGAAGAGTCGTTGTTAAACGAGGAGTTCATTGCTCTCGAAAGGCGTTTAATATGCAATAAGAATTGCACTAGTGAGTATTGGATGAGCATGCCAATATGTGGCCAAATCCTTGCCAACGCTTTTAATTGCGTCATCCATTATATCTCAAATGGATATTGTTTAACATTTGCACCAACAAGATCAACATTTGTCGAACAATTGGCAAATAGAAGATGTGTGATTGGGCTGGTGCAGAACTGCCATTTTGTTGGTCTAAAGTTGAAAGAAGGAAGTCCATTACCCCCTTTACAGGATGGGTACGACGGTGATATCGCCAAGTCTTGGTGTCACAGATTCAAGCACAATTTCAAACTCTGGAAGGCATTAAAACCCTCACCGACATTTCAATTCATATCATTTGTTTCTGAGTCGGAGTCAGAATGTTAATATGTATGTTGGAGGAATCATAATATGAATATAGTTTTTTGGAATATAAAAATTTGAACTATCATATGTGTTACTACAAAATGTTTCCAGGTTTACGGTTGGGTTTTTAGTAAAAACCCAACCGTAAACTAGTCACTGAACAATTATAATAATATTACGGTTGGGTTTTGAGTGAAAACCAAACCGTAAACCCTCCAGTTTAAATTCACTCAGGTTTACGGTTGGGTTTGTACTCAAAACCCAACCGTAAACCTGTCACTTTTACGGTTGGTTTGTGAGTACAAACCCAACCGTAAACCTGGATGAATTTAAACTGGAAGGTTTACGGTTGGGTTTTCACTCAAAACCCAACCGTAATATTATTATAATTAACCTTTTTTTGGAATTTCAATTCACTCAAAACTGGGTTCAAAACACAAAATTTATGTAAACATCAAATTTTTGACCACATTACAACCATTGAAATCATTAAAGTAACCTGGGATACAATTGAAATTAACACTAAAAAACCCAAATGGCATTACAAAAGAACTAATAAATAGGTTTGCGAGTGAGCAAAAAGTCTTTTAGGATGTGATAATGAGGTAGGTATAAAAAGGGCCATATTTTCCATCTCCTCCATTCCGCAAGAGATCTCTGTAACACCTCATCATCGGTTTCACCCCTAAGTCGTAGTTGACCAATAATACGAACTAATGCCATAAATTCTTCTACGTATCGGTGTATAGTGTTATATCGACAAATCAACTTGACGTGATCACGGTTATAAGGGTTGCCGGTTTCAGAACAAAAGTTTTCATGGATTGTTTGTCAATAACTCGGACTCGTTATACCACTTTGCCTTCTTTCTTCTCCTCTTTTTGGAAAACATAATACATAGTTGCGGCAAATACATAAATCTTCTTCCAAAGAAAAATCTGGATTTTTAATGCCAGGTTGACCCATGTTCCACTATGTTGGAGATGATTGTTGTAACATAAAGGTTTATTTTTGAAAAAAATAGATGGAAAGGATATGTACTCAACTATTCCACTTATAAACCAGAAGTATAACGGTTATATTTTGAAAAAATAGGTCGTACAAGGTTTGAACGGCTGTATTTGAAAACCCAAAAAAAATATAATTCAAAAACGACCCAAAACTTTCCACAAATAGAATTTACGGTTGGGTTTTGAAAATAACCCAACCGTAATATCATAGGGGAATTATGTTTTAAGGTCTTAAACCTTACGGTTGGGTTTTCAGCCAAAACCCAACCGTAACCTATGTTTTTACCTTTGAGTTTTAAGGTCAAATTTGGGTTTCAAAATCATAAATTTGAACTTATTCAATCTTTTTAACTAGATAAAAGGTAAATTGGGTCATTCAAACAAAGAAAAAACGAAAAACAAACAAATTAGAGAATCAAAATTAAAGTTATCCAGTAGAATTTACGGTTGGATTATGGCTGAAAACCCAACCGTAATATCCTAGGGAATTTACCAAGTTGACGCCATAAACCTTACGGTTGGGTTTCCAGCCAATACCCAACCGTAACCGATGTTTTTACCTTAAGGTCAAATTTGGGTTTCAAAATCATAAATTTTAACTTATTCAATCTTTTTAACTAGATAAAAGGTAAATTGGGTCATTCAAACAAAGAAAAAACGAAAAACAAACAAATTAGAGAATCAAAATTAAAGTTATCCAGTAGAATTTACGGTTGGGTTAGGGCTGAAAACCCAACCGTAATATCCTAGGGAATTTACCAAGTTGAAGCCATAAACCTTACGGTTGGGTTTCCAGCCAATACCCAACCGTAACCGATGTTTTTACCTTTGAGTTTTAAGGTCAAATTTGGGTTTCAAAATCATAAATTTGAACTTATTCAATCTTTTTAACTAGATAAAAGGTAAATTGGGTCATTCAAACAAAGAAAAAACGAAAAACAAACAAATTAGAGAATCAAAATTAAAGTTATCCAGTAGAATTTACGGTTGGGTTATGGCTGAAAACCCAACCGTAATATCCTAGAGAATTTATGTGTTAAGGTCATAAACCTTACGGTTGGGTTTCCAGCCAATACCCAACCGTAACATTATTCTTTCATATAAACGGTTGGGCTTTCATCAAAAACCCAACCGTAAAACTGTAGTATAAAAATGTGACAGTTTTACGGTTGGGTTTTGGCTAGAGACCCAACCGTAAACCTGTCTTATTTTTCATTTTGCCAGTTTTACGGTTGGGTTTATTTCTGATACCCAACCGTAATAATAATGTGACTGGGTATTTTTACCGGAAAAATATAAGTTTTTTGGTTTCCAACTTCAAATAACTGGTAACTAAATTTTGGCGACTGATTTTTCATTTCACGTCCATGTTAAATTCAAATTTCAAATCTAACTTCACAACTAATTCACACATACGTTAAACTTTGTTGTCCATAGACATAGAGTTAGGGGGAAGGAGGAGGGGTAGGTCGATGACTTTGACGAGCTCTTTTTTTGCTCCTAACATTACGATGAGCAGCACCGCCACGAGTACGAGCTCCAACACGACCGCCTCGAGTACGAGCACCACGTTGAGCATCCCCGGCTTCATCATGTGTCTGTTCATCCGATGCTTGGGGCTCTCTCCTAGTAGTACTCGCATCTGTAGTCGCGCCTCTTGTACTGGGTCTACTCCTCTTTAAAGTCCGCTGCACATCCTCAACTTCATGATGAACCTCCCTAGTCAAAGCTTGGACTTGGTCACGCGTCCTCACATCAATTCTGCTTAGGCATGGATTAATAGAGTCCGCCAATGCAACGGCTTTCTTTTTCTATTCACATATGGAAATTAAAGTAGGATCAGTGTTTAATAATAAATCTTAAAAACATTAATAACAAAAATAATGTACGTACCAAATTGAAATATGCCTTCTTCCAGAAACCATCTCCTATGTTGATTGCCAGAGTCTCCGGATCATTGTTGATAATAGTTGGATGACCAAAATGGCGATACCAATCCAAGTAATCTCCTGCAGCCTCTTTTGTGCCCGGAGAGGGAGTTAACTCATTCCTCTGGACTTGGTATTTCGGATCATTGCGGTTATTCCAAACCGCGACTGAAGGCGTTGGCTCATAGTTTAACACGATGTTTGGCCCTTCGATCATCGACCCATTCACACACAATTTAAACATTTCCAGTGTAACCGTTGTTTGGACGTATCCATATTGGCGGAGAGTTCGCCGGGGGTTGGACATCACGTACCCAAACGGATGGTACAAAGGGCCGTTGTAGCCTGCCACGTCCGACAATCGTCGTAAATCTTCAACATGTCCATCACCCTCTATGCTAATCTTCACATAAGGATCGAAAACAACATCTTCGACCGTGAAAGCATCAATTTCTTTTATCATCTTTGCTATGAGCATTTCTTTATATTTTGCCTGCGTCCCGGTGAAGACGAATTTCTTTCCCGTAGGTCCATTAACATCAACGCTTGTTTGAGGAGCCAGTCTGGGAAAGTGATCGTATACCCATGCCTATAAAGATAATTAATATTAATATAAGAAAATGAAAAAAAAAATAAAATTAAAATTGAACATTCAAATTCAAACAATAAATTACCTGAAGCAGACCGGTATTACCGGCAATCTCAGTTCCCCTGACCCTCGAAGCTTTTCGAAGGTTAGCAAGTAGGTACGCCAGGGTGGCAGTTCCCCACGAGTACTGATGGGTCATCCCGAGATCACCCTGAAGCCATTGTAGATAATGGACGTTCACCCTGTTGCCCGAGTTGTCACCAAAGAAGATGGTGCCGAGCATATATAGCAGATAAGCTCTGGCTGTTCGAATGGCTCTGGTGTCATCTATGACGACCCCAGCCATTTCCAACTTCGCGGTCCCTCCAAACTTCTCCCGTAGTGACCGCAGCAATATTTTCTTGCTCATGTATTGAACTTTCTTCTTTGGCATCCCCGGTTTATCTCCAGTCACCAATTTAAATTCCGATTCAGCTTCGGTCTTCTCCCATCCAAGTGTTTCTTTGACAAGTGCATAAATATCACTCCAGGACATGTTGTTGTCAAAACCCTCAAACACAGATTTACCTTCCACCTCCAGCTCTAGAATTGAGTGGACATCATCCGGCGTTTTAGTCATTTCGCCGAATGGGAGATGAAACGTATCGGTCTCAGGCCAATAACGTTCCCTGAACGCTGCGCAAACGACGCTGTCATACTCCCACATTGAATTTGTAATTCCGGGAGCTAACCCGGTACCATTTACAAGAATTTGTACAGCCGTACATTCTTCAGTTAAGGGCCAATGTTGTGCCCTTTGACGAACCAATTTCTTGATCGCCTTTGTATGATCCTACAAAGAATAAAAAAAAAATTGTTTTACTTACACAAGTTAACAAACCAAAATTTAACAGAATAAGAGAAGTGATTAGAATAATACCTTGGTCGCTGCAACTTTGGCAGCCCATGAATGGGGATAACCAAATAATATTGCTGATTTGTCTGGGGCCTCACCCCATAGTCCTCCATTCCTCCTCTTAGGCCATAGTTGAGGTTCGGCCTTTTCTTTGGGAATTTCTTTGGCAACCACCCTTTTCTTTGCCTTTTCTTTTCTAATTTCTTTACCTTTGCCTTGAGGGACATGTTGTTCTCTGTCCCCCTCTTCTTCTTCTACTTGTTGCTCTTGTGGTGGTTCTCTAATCACAAGAGAACCTCTGGGTGTTGGTAGATCACCCAAGCCTTGGAACACATTATATTCCTCTTCTGCAATTTGAGGATCACTACCACCACCTACCTCAAAAGAGGGATTATGGGTCTTGCTCACGCCTCTCTTCTCAACCCCTAAATGCTTTCCGTGGCGAGGGGTTGGAGTGTGAGAAATAGGTGTTAAATTATTACCCCTTTTATTCTTCCTACAACACACAACCAATACAAGTTAGATAATTTCCAAGCAATTCAACTTCAAGTAAAAAAAATTGACTACACAGGAAAATTTACGGTTGGGTTTTTGAGAATAACCCAACCGTAAATGTTCTTCCATATGTTACGGTTAGGTTTTAACAAAAACCCAACCGTAACTTACATGTAACTGACTTGCATATCATTTTTACGGTTGGGTTTTAAGAAAAACCCAACCGTAATACAAAAACATAAATTTTAATGTGCGCAAATATTACGGTTGGTTTATTCTCAAAACCCAACCGTAAACTATATAAAAAAAATTATCCATATGTTACGGTTAGGTTTTAAGAAAAACCCAACCGTAATTTTCTAACAAAATTTTTATGCAAGCTAGTGTTACGGTTGGTATTTTCTCAAAACCCAACCGTAGAATGGTTTTCAAAAAATGGCGCAAATTACTTACGGTTGGGTTTTCTATTGAAACCCAACCGTAAAATCCTAAACTATTCATCTTCTTCCATTTAATTTACGGTTGGGTTTTGAAAATAACCCAACCGTAATACTCAAGAACACCAAATGTTACGGTTGGGTTTTGACACGGACCCAACCGTAATATCAACTGTGTCCAACATTTTTTTCCCAAAAACATGATCAAACATGCGAATAAATCAATTACAAGTTCTAAGAATAACATGGGTTTGATTCAATACCTTAGATACACCATTGTTGGAT